>JAFHBW010000111.1:0-70431 GCA_019022765.1 Westerdykella sp. P71 | reverse complement strand
GGTGGGCGGCGGCGGGGGAGGAGTTTGGGGATCGAGGCGCTCATGTCGGCCATAGCGGGAGGCGGATGATGCTCGATGCGCGGAGATGTCACCGGGAGAGTTGGTATGGTGTGGTGGGTTGTGGTCGGAATTGTTTCTGTAGAGTGGTGCTATGGACAGAGCAGAGCTCCATGTCGTCACCCCGCGCCAGCCGCGCTCGCGAGCTACCCCTGTCAGCCCTACTCAACGGTCGCCGGCCCGTCCCTCCGCTTCTCCTTCACTTCACCTGCACCCTTTACATTCACCTTACCGTCCTATCGTATATAATAACTCTACGAAGCAGATAATGCCGTCATAGGTGAGATAATATTCCTTTTCAGCTTACCACCTGCCAGCTAATTGAAATCTAATAAGATTTAACTAGGAATAATCAGTGGAGTATTATTAACTACCCATCCTTCCCCTTGCAAGGCGCAATAAGGAACTAAAGATGGTGCACGAGCGGCCTAACATAGCTCTGGCAGGTGTACGCCTTCTGTGAACCGGGCAAGAGTGCAGCGGAGAGTAGGAAAGAAGAGCGCGAACCTGGAAGAGTAGGCGAAGACAGCCGCGGAAGTATAGCATGACGCTACCAGAAAGCGGAAGGTACACTGAAAAGAGTTTATTTCTGACAATGGAAATATCTCGAAAACAACAAGATATCTAAGCCCGAGAAGCAGTATGGTTTTTCGACGAAATCCCACCGCTAATAAGTAACGATCCCAATATTAATGCCCCTCTCAATGGGCGCGGATACCAAAGGAAACACTGTCCTTTTATCCCAACTCAAAGGTGGTGACAAAATTAGCAAAGTCATATACAGTCCGTCAACCCCACTGAGATAACGCATCAATGCCCTGTGTACCATTCCTTACCACTGGCTGAAAATTGAAACCGTAACGGCTTTCATACCCGGCCATGCCCCATTCTATCGCAAGGTGAGGTGATCACGGAGTTGGATTAGAGGCGGGCCGTCAAGTCATGACAGACTAGAGTGGGGGAGAAGGTAAGGATGTTTGGGTTTACTAAGAGGGGTTATTAGTCTGCATCCTGGAGCTGCACAATGTATGGGGCTTTGGGCTAACCTGTCTCCGGCTTGGTGGTGCACAGGCGCGAGGCCACTGTCGTGTGCCAACCTTCTCGCATCTTACGTGTCCATGAACCACATAAGTTCGTGAAGTTCTCAGCAACCACGGGGTTGTTCTTTGCGATGTCTTCCCAATCAGTGCCACAGAAGTCGGAAGCTTCGACATAGGGCCCCGCCTCTCCTTGAACATCAATGAAGAGGCCGGCAAGGGAGAAATCGCCAATCGGGGTGCCCATGCGTTCCTTGATCGCATTGTAGCGCTCACTGCCGATGGGCAAGGTCTTCTCGCCCATTCTTGATCTGAAAGCCACTTTCCAGCCGGAGATATCGAAGTCGGCGGTGGTATAGTTATCCTCGTCGTCCGAACGGTATAGCGACATAAACCCCGAGTCTATGTTCCATTGGAAGATCAACATGTTTTCCTTTGGATTCTCAACATTCAGAACAACGGTGGACGGTTTCAGTGTTGCCTGAATCTTGCCGCTTCGGGTTCTCATATTGATGTAGCAGACGGGCGAGAACTTCGGATCTATAGCTTTTGCGAGGTCAAACGTGTTTTTGAGAGCATTATTGATCGTTTGACTGCTCAAAGAGATAGCCTGGTCCCAAGGTTGGGGGCTGGTCAGGCCCACCGGACTCTGCTTGAAAGCGTCGGTTGCCATGGAAAGAGAATGGGTATATGAAGACAGACGAAATAATTTTGACTTGGATAGTGTAGGATACGAGGCGGGAGGGAAGAAGGTGTCAGTAATCCTTAGGACTAGTTAGCAGCCATACTTCCCGCGGCGCGTGGAAGTTATATTCCTAGAATTCCACAGTTGAGGTCACCTCAGGCTGGGTCAGACTGTTCAGGCCATTTTCACGTGTGTAAAGGTGCGCTCCTAGGATCTCGCTAGTATTTGGCTATAGTATTCAGCTGTCACTGGGGTGACTTTTGGCGATGTCAGCTTGTGTTACCTTGACACACACACAACGGCGCATTCAATATGCATTTAAAAGCGTGATGGGCAAACTCTATCAGCATCTCATCAGTAGTGGGTTAACACTGAGACTGACTATTCATGGCCACCTCACGCCAGCTTCGGCGATATCAGGTTATCTCGTTGACTATGTTTTGTCGTATAATCTCGTTGGTTGGCTGCAGGATAGATTGGCCTGGCCAGCAGTTCGTCTGTGATTTGTCAATCTGTACAACGTACGCCGTAAGACCACCTGCAAGGTTCAGATACCGTAATAATCTCAACACAATGATTTGCCGAGAATGAAAGATCGAGGGTTTTAAAAACAAACTGACCTGTCATAATTTGCCTAGGCTGCGTCTTTCTTTGAAACTGTATTGGTCATGCCACTATGGGATAGTGTCCAGCTCACCTCGTATCCCGGACGTGCGCGACATCACCTTATGAATCCATAATTCCTCGTCACGCCATGCACGCCGCCTCGTATCAATTGAGAACGCATCCATCCTCAAAGCATCTTTGGAGTCGAAAGAAGAATAAAATGATATGGTCTTGGGACAAAAGGAACAGGAAAACTCATATTTCCACCCAAAAAGACATTCCCAATTCCATCTAGTCTTACAAACCAAGTACTATGGCTGTCTCTATCCAACAGGACTTGGAGTCCATGATCAACCACATGCCCGCGAACCCAATCGCGGCCGGCAAGCGGTTCGTCGCTGAGCCTCATGATGCATCATGATGTCACAACGGCGTCCTGGACCGATGCTCTTGAAAAAATGATGCATGCTGGGATTTATCCTACCATGTACGATATATTTCTGAGCAACTTCTGCCAATTGGTCGCTAGCGGTCAATTCCCTATGATGGGATCTTCCTGGCCATGCCACCTAAAAGGACCTCGGAGAGCGGTAAAGGATGCCAGTCAATTTGGTTACCTCGATATAATCACGGCACCAGAGGGAAGCGGTATAACTTTCTCCCTCAACACAATGGAGGCTTTTGGCAGATACTGTGAAGATCCTGATCGTCGCGTTCGGGCTTTCCCCTGGGGAAGGGGCCTTTGTGCTGTACCCTAGTATGTTGGCAGCGACGGCAACCGCCTCCAGCTCCGCTTTGCAGGAAACGACATTGCTTCCGAGATGGCCTGTGCGGCAGGCGCATTGTCTGTCGATTCCTACGTCAACCCTACCACGGGCTACAGCGAGCTTATCGTTGGCGGGGATGCCGTCACTGTCCTCACCTTCCAGCAGTACTGCATAGGGTTGGCAAGACTGGTGTCGGCACGCCTATCATCACCCGTGATCTTCCGCTTGGATGCAGGGATATTCACGTCTCGCGGGCCACCGATGCCCTAACGGTGTGGTGCACGACATCGACGGACGCCGTCCTACCCTAGGTACCCTAGCCGGCTCCCATAATGTCGCTGACTAGCGGTCAGTTGATCTCAATCCTCTGCGAGGGAGAGGGAGCTCGAATATCGGCCATTCTGCTGTCCAAGGTAGATCTATGCCATTGTCGTGGAAGCGCTCCTTGCTGTCGACCGGCACGGGTCCCTCACGCTTCTCCAGAAACAATCTGACACAGGTATTTGGCAAGCGTTGCCATAATACCTGGCGGCGAGCTTGTAAGCCGTCTAGGTAGATAAATGTCAAATTGTAAGCTAAAAGGTTACATAACTCGTAGTCTGTGACACTCCTAGAGCAGGATAGGCTATATTGCCAAGCACTGCCTACATGTAGGATAGAAAGAAACCTCAGTAATGCCTTCTGGCGGCTTCACAAAACCTCTTCCGAGGCAGAAGCATGAGGAATCCATGCGCCAGCTCGGTCTTGTGGACGTAACCAAGACTCTTACGGGCCTGGATACCTACACTAATGAGGAAACAGTACCTTCCTCTCAACCTTTTACCTACTAGTACTGAGTGTCAGGTCTTCAAAGGCGACTTTAACGTCTGCCTAACTCTTATAGACTGAAGGGTTCCTATTAAGGAACAGTCTTGATCTTCATCTTTTATTTTACAGTAACGTTACAGAACTCACAGCTTTCCTTATTCGATAAATCTGGGTATCTGTGTAACAGTTCAAGAACGCTTGATCACTGCTTGAAAGGCTACAGGTGTCTACTGCTGCCTAGTAAATTCTCGGGTACATAAAGATCATTTCATTCATTTTTAGAATCAACACAGTCTTATTACGTTCTCCATTCCTCTACATTATGCTACTGACGGTCAATTTTTCTTGTGACGGAGTGTTAATTTTTTTCTTTAACCAACTTAAATATTCAACCCTTGGAGGATTCTAATCCAAAAAATGCTGTGCTGAGGCTGCAAGCTCCGGGTCACGCCTCTCCGTAAGGAATGCCACGCGCGATCGAATCGTGTCGCTCGTCATATCCGGCTGCGTCTCAACCCAAAATTTCTTGGCCGCAACCTGTGCCAGAATCAATCTGCAACCCTCATCCACATCCACGCCATACTCTTTCGCCATGTCGCGCATCCTACCGCGCAATCTCGACGCGCCGTCGGGCTCGCCTTGTCCCGCACCCTCCTCGAACATGTCGGTTTTCAGCATGCCGGGGACCACGCACGATACTGATATCCGAGCCATCTTTATCTTCAGCTCCAGGAACAGGCCCTCTGTGAAACTTTGCACGGCATGTTTGGTCATGATGTACGCTGTCTGTGTCGGCATTACGCCAAACGCCCCGACAGACGAGAGATTTGCAATCCATCCGGGCTCCCCTTGTTCCAGCATTCGAGGCAGAAACGCCCGACACCCATGCACAATACCGTGGATGTTGATCTGCAATGTAGCTTCCCACCGCTCATATGGAATCTCCCATGAACAACCAAACGTCTCGATACCCGCGTTGTTGACTAGCAAACGCACAGTGCCGTACTTTTCAAACACGGTTGCAGCGAGTGCCTCCAGAGACGAGTTCTTCGAGACGTCGACGGTAATGGCTTCAGCGGTTCCGCCGGCCGCGCGGATTGTGGAGGCAACTTGCTCGGCACGCGAGGGCGATATGTCGGTGACGATTACGGTCATGCCAAGTTGACCTGCGCGACGGGCGAGACTGGCGCCGATGCCAGCTCCAGCGCCAGTGATGACGGCGACGCCACCTTCAAATGCCCTTTCGTGGTCGGTGATGGGGTGGGCCATAGTAGGTGCTTGTATGTAGTTTATGACAAGGGTTGGTTTTGTCGCTGGGCGGAAGTCCTGCGTGGGTGATTCTGGGAAGTTCGGAAACGGGGATTTCGGCGAGTTTATGTACCCAGAGAACCTGACAGACTCAATGCCGAGTTGCTTTCAAATACGGATTCTCAGATGCGGGGTAACTGACTATTGAATCATGTGTTTGCCCAATTTGTTAAGAATATCTATCGAATAAGGGGGGGCACTAGCGGAACCGTGTTTGGAGGCAGAAACGCTCCACCACTCCATCGCCCCGTGAAGTCCAGAGATACGAAGCAGATTCAAGTATCATGACGCAATAATTTTACATCAGTTCATTAGATGCAAGTGTTCATTAAAACACATTGCTGGTCACATAGACCTTGGCACGTACATGATAACTCGTCAGGGTCATCGACGAGGGCGGCCCCGGGACGAGACTGTCTACCATATACCTGACGTTGATTGTATGAAAGATAGTCCTCTACTAGTATACTGGAGCTTCCTAAGTTCCGGAATTGGTATCAGGCCTCAGCGCGTACATTCCGCACCAACACCTTCAACTTGGTGTCCGGAATCGCCATAGTACCCACGACCATGGGTGAGGGCGCAGTCCCGGGAACGAGCTTCAAATCATACCGTTGAAGCAGCATCGCAAAAATCAGCTTCATCTCATTGACGGCAAAGAACCGTCCCGGACTACACTGCACGTCAGTTTGGTCAACGCCCTTGCAGCGGCAATCCCTTACCAGGCATGCTTTCCGTGGCCGAAAAGGAGGTATTCGATGTCTGTGCTGACCATTTGGTGCTTCGTCGCTTTCTGGGATTCCTCCTTCAAGCGGCTAAATCGGAAGCCGTCGAAAACGTCAGGGTTAGCGTAGAATTCCTCGCTGCGGTGGAGGTAGATAGGCGGCGCTGTGACAATAGCACCAGGAGGTACGACAGTGCCGTCTTTGAAGCGGAACTCTTTACGGGCATGTCGAGTAAGGTTCGCTGTTACTCGTTAGAGGTGCCTGGCGTAGCTGCGACCAGAGAGTGCTTACTCAGTCCGGTGTTGTTATAACGTCCGCTTTCGCGGAGGAAGCTGTCCATCTTGACGAGTTTGCCGAGTGTTTGCTTGGTGATTTGGTCATCTTCGCAGTATTGCTGTACCTCTTCTCGCAGTGGCGGAGTGTACTTTTCCCATTCTGCTCCGAGAGTGTACAAGGCTGATGTGAGAGTCTAGTCGTAGTGAGCATCCCCGCGGATCGAAAGGAGGAGGACTTTACCATGGTTGTAGTGTGAATGGACGCAACGTTCAAGGCCATGATGCGCTCGACGATCTGCGGAAGGGTTCGCTCGATCGGAGGCGCGGCATCTACGCACCATTGGATCATGTCGTCCGGTTTCTCGCCTTCTTTGTAATCCTTGGTTAGACGCTCTTGAACGATAGGTCCCATAATCTTCATTGCACGCCTCTTGCGGAGCCCGATAGGCGTGAACTTGACCAAAATCCTGGCAAATGATGTCAGCATTGGATTTATTTGGTGCAGTGAGTATTGCGCACGGTTTCAACCAATTCGGAAAAGGCCGAATGAGCTCGGCTGATAGGACGACATCTTGGGCATAATCCATTGCATTCTGCAAGTGCTCTTCGTTTTGGCCTAGGATTGTAAGCCGGTGTTCCCAATCTGTGCGGCCACGCATTCGATTCAGCAACTGGACTTACATAATTGCATCCCACTGAAAGCTCGATTGCTGACTTTTGCAACGATTTTGGCAATGATGTCATACAGGGGGACCTCAACCCAGTCTGTTGTGCTATTAGAATGAAAATTCATTGGGATAGTGGCTATGATATCTCACCTTTGGGGTCGCCAAAGCCTTCCCGGAGCCCTTCCTCGACCTGTTCCAGCATTCCCGGAATATTACGAGAAATATTTTGCGTTAGGTTAACACGAACGAGGGGGACATGGTATGTTCTATGTGCGACACCCCAGCCCATTGTCCATGGAATCTGGAATGCCTGTTTGTGACAATCAGCTATTATAACGAAGATACGGTGGTCTACCTACAGCGTTAAAAGCATCTTGCGAGTTCAGCACGTCATCGGGCGCTGCGAGGTACTATTTGACGTATCAGCCGCAACCGCGCACTTGCTACATATTCCCAGGCAACATACCTCTTTTATCTTCTCCTTTTCTGAAACTACAAGATACTCGTCCTGGAGGGTTGAGAATTTAAAATACGATTTGCCGTATCTCCTGCAGCCGTCGGTTAGGTGCTTGACTGGGTCGAGCATGAACGTGATGGCGCCTCTCCATTGACGAAGAATCGGGAAGGAGCCATAGCCGATTCCTGGGACGTCTGGCTGTGAGTGCCTTTCCGTTACCCTACTTGTATTCGGTACGAGGGAGACACAAGGGCAAGACCTACCGACTTCCTGCTGTCGTAAACATGCTTCATAAAAGCCAAGGCGACCAGAAATCCAAAGATGGCCCATGGCTGCGCAAGAATCCGCGCCAGCACCGGAGAAGAATGTTCAGCAGCCATGGCGCCCCACGATTCTCATCCAGCGTCAATAATGGAACCCTTCTCTGAGACCGAGGCTGGATGCATGTTATCAGCCTCCAAGTCCTCGAATGGAGATGTGGGGAAGCACCCTGGCAGGTGACGGCGGAGTCAGTTCGACTGACAACACCTGAAACTACGCTAATCTCGGACGAGTCAACACCCACACCCGGATACGGTCCATACGATCGTATTTAGATGCTCCTAATTGGTCGGTGCCCATTTGTCTGAGCATCTTTGTTGCAACCCAGACTCGACAATAAGAACCCGCCATAATTAATGCACCTAGAAAGGGCACATCTAAATCCAAAAACGAACCGAAAGATACCAACATCACGTGCACTATGGCTACCGCAGAGCAGATGGCTGCGTACACGCAGCTCCTCAAAACATACCTCCCAGCACAAGACAAGCCCGTCACCGAGATTGCCGTCTTTGAGCTCAAGCATGCGCAGTCCCCCGAGGCTCTGCGCGATTTCGAGGAACGCATCGTCGGGAGCAGCCGTGGTGGGAAGGGAATCAAGCGCATGGCGTGGGGCCCCTCGCTCACCGACGACAAGAAGGTGGTGTGGATGCTCGACTGGGAGAAGATCCAAGACCATTGGGACTTTTGGCAAACGCCTGCTTTCACGCCCGTCATCGAGGGGATCACTGATTTGTTTGTCGAGGGTCGGCCGCTGGTCCGCCATTATGAGTTCGATCCCTCCGGGACGCTGGATCAAGAGTATCAGCGGGTTCTGGTTTGGAACCAAGAGAATCGTGACGTCGCCGCGGACGAGGTCCTGAAGGGCAATGGAGGGACAACGACCAGCACCAGTGTAGCTTCCAAGGGTGCATATGCTGTGGACATGGGTGAGGATACATGGTGGTGCAGCGTGTTCGGATACGCTCGCGAAGCAGAGGCTAGGGAGGATAGTGTGCAGGACAAGGGCGAAGCGGGCATCTTCAAGTTGAAATTCTGGGATGCAAAATAGACAGAAGTTGGGACCTGCATCGTTGCAACAAGAATACAATTCCACCGACATGATATGAACTAGTTAAGCTCCCACGGGTGATCCGAGTTCCTCAAGTAAGACGTCATTCCCAAAAAGTCATCCTTTGTCTCAGCTTCGATGCGGCCATTACCCAAGAACCCCCACGGGTCATCGTCATGATACCGAATGTTGTAATGCTCCCATCGAGGAGTTTTGAGAGTTTTGAGATAGTGAATGGACTCCGTCCGATTAGCTTGTAATACGACCGAGGGACAGTCAGCACTTACCGATCCTCCCCAGCACATCACCTTGCCGTCAACGGTGTTATTCTTGTACCAACTTTTGCAGTTGGCGCTGAAGACCGACGTATCCATCCACTTATCGATGTACTCATTGAGCTTATCGGTAATGTCTGCACGTACGTCCATTGCTCTGATGCGCTCCGTTTGGATCTTCTTAACGGCCTCGATTACGTACTCAATCTGTACCTCAAAGCACGGAAGGACGGTTCCATTTCCCAAGTTTCCACGCGGTCCATTCATGACCCAATAATTGGGAAACCCTGGCGCCGCGATTCCCAGATAGCACTGTGGCAAAGGGCTCCAAGCCTTCTTGATGTCAACGCCATCCACACCAGTCAGACGAAAGTGGGGAGTCCAGGCCATATCGAAACCAGTCGCGCAGACAATAACGTCGACCTGGTGATGCTTTCCATCGCTCGTAGTGAGGCCGGTCTCATTGATCGACTGAATGTCATCGAAGATGTTTGTGACGTTCGGCTGGACCAGGGCCTCCAAGTAGCCATCGCCGGGCGTGAGGCGCCTGCAGCCCGGAGGAAAGCTCGGAATGAGTCTCTTTTGGAGCTCGGAGTTGCTCCCTAGTCGCTTTTCCATCTCGTTACGCATGTACCACTCGGCCATCTGAGACGCCTCTGTGTCCTTGTAAAAGATGGCAAAACCCCGGTTGATGGCGTATTCGATCTTCTTCCTGTAGGTGAGATGTTGTTCAGGATTCTCGGAGAGGTATTTGATTTCGTGATCTCTGTAAAAGTATTGCTGGATGAGCGGATTGGGTGTCTCCTCTGGCCCAGCGTTCTCTGGGACAGGCGCCTCCACTGGAATTCGCGGCATGGGTGGAGAAATCCATGTTGGGCTTCTGAGGAAAGCCTTCACTTCGGTAGCAACTAACAGACTATGAGTGAGTTTGCGCAGCAGGCTGATTTGCAAACAGCGTACCCTTCTCAACCTGAGGCAAAATCTGAATGCTCGATGAGCCTGTTCCAAGGATTGCCACTGTTTTGTCATTGTAGTTAACCGAGTCTAAATATTGTTGGCATTAGCGTATCGGCGATAGTTCTGCATAGATGCTTACCATCCCAGTGTGCCGAGTGCACAACCGGACCCTTGAAGGTGTTGAGGCCCTCGATATCTGGCCCTGCATTTCGTTGAGCCATCATTGCGACAACTCTTAGTAATGAACTTACAGCGCCATTTGTTCAATAGTCCAGAGCCATTCATGAGGACATGGCACCAGTCTGTGAATGTCTTGCCATCGTGCTCGATGACCACCTCCCATTGACCTTTTTCCTCGTGCCACGTTGCACCGAGAACACGATGCTCCAACTTTACGTAGGTGGAAAGCTGTTGCTCGCGATAGAAGTCTTGAAAGTAGTCGAGGATCTCGGACGAGTACTGATTGGAAATATATCAGTTTCGGTTCCGGAGCATTGCAAAAGAGCGACGTACAGCGTAATAGGAAGACCACTTTGGATTCGGCCGAAAAGTGTATGTGTACACATGGGCAGGGCTGCATATGTAAGCGATGCCGACGCAATGCAGACAATCTCATGCATTCTGGAATCTCACATACACGTCACAAGCACACCCAGGGTACGTATCTAAAGACGATCAGTCTGGATTTTCAGCAAGACATTGAAAAGACATACTTTCATACCAGGTGCCCCCGACTTCACTGTTTTTCTCGTAGCAAACAAGCTCATAACCTTTCAGCGCATTGCGCATCTTGTAGGCAGTACAAAGCCCTGTGGCACCAGCGCCGACATGAATGATTCGGACAACAGATGGCTGCGAATGCCACTGGTTTACGAGGCCGGATCGTTTATCGCGTTGAGGGAGTTCGTTCGACCTGTCCCCGTTGGTTACAGGTGCGCCATTCGCTTGCTCTGTCATGTTGGTCATTGTACCGCCCGAGTAGTCATGATTTCGTCAGAAGAGGCCCTGCGATAGTCGGTTTTTGTAGTAGGCAGTAGCGCGACCACTACATCGTCCAGCCTGGCAAGGGCTGGCGTGTTCATCAATCACGTGAGTAGGCCTTAGCACGCCGGCGGAATGGACGGACGTAATGCAGGCGATGTCAGTGTTTTAGCAAACCCATGTTTTTCCGGCGGTCGAGTCAACCCCTTGCGCTAAAAAGCGGAGATGATCGTATTGCATACCCAACGATGGAGCAGACGAAAGCACCGGAAGTTACTTCGGGGCCGGGCTACTCGTATGGGTACACGCTGTATCTTCATACAACAGCATGGATTCTGCGCAAAATCGTGGCTTCCATGAGTGGAAATGGAGCAACATTTGATGCGCAAATCGCCGTGCCAACGCCAGGCATTGGAGAGGGAAGCGTACGGTGCTCGTTGTGTTTACCACCCGAGCGCAAACGGAGAGGAGGAAGTGGATTACCTCTCATTTTGGTTTTCGAGGGCGGAGGGTTCGTCCTTGGACAGCCATCGGACGGTGAGCACATCGTTCGTTCATTATCAGATGAGGTGCGTATTTACACTCCGCTTTCCACTTTCTCGGAAATCTAACATTGCTCAGCTTGGGGCAGCCGTAGTCTCCGTGGATTATGCCAAGTCACCGCGGTACCCATTCCCGCACGCATTGCTCCAACTGCGCGAAGTTCTCAGATGGACGCTCTCTGAAGGGTTCACGGAGCAAACCAAAGTCGTGATTGACCCCGCCCGCGTTGCTTTCATGGGAAACTCAGCAGGCGGCAACCTAGCAGCATCTCTATCTTTGCTCACGTCATACACGGCGGGACCATGCCGCAAGTTCAGAGAGGGGTTGCCAACTGAGTACCGCCAGGTCGCGCAGATCTTAATCTACCCTAGCACTGCCTGCAACGAAGCGTATAGAAATCGGTACCAGGCGGCAAGCGTAGAGGTCCAGGCCAAGTCGCTTCCAGTGTGGGTGGCCGAACTCATGGAGGCATCTTATCTGCCACCTTTCGTGGACAAGAACTCTGTTTTCGTTGCGCCATTGCTTGCGGGGCAGGACCTACTGCGTGAATTGCAGCCGAGACTAGCTCCAGCCTCTGTGCATTTGGCCGGAATGGACTGTCTGAAAGATGAAGGGCAGCGATATGGTCGTATGTTGGAGGGGGCCGGGGTTCAGGTTGAGTTTCATGAATATCCCGAGGCGATTCATGGCTTCAGCCATTACAAGCAAGGCGGGAAGGACTACAGGAAGGATGACATTGAAGCGTGCTGGAAAAACATCAGTGCCTTTCTCGCCAAAGCCTTCGATGTACGAGATTGAATAGCGCAAGGCGCCACGTCTCAGAACAAATCGCAGTTATTGTACTGGTAGTACTTCTTTGAAAATGCTTGATCAACCTTCCAGAACTCTCGTGAGCAAGCTTGCTGTTCGATCATTCCAAGAATGTCCAAGCTGACAAGAAATTCACTGCCGATTGCACATGTTGGTTGCCAGTGTGGATGCAGACTGTTCATGAGATCGATTCCTATCGCATCTGGGTCTGCGGTGAGGGCATCGCGGATAAGCATTTGTCGGAGATCAGGCCAGACCATCATGTTGATGCTGATACGGTGTGGTATTTGATACTCAATCGGTGTCGGTCTCATAAAAGACGGTATTTGCTCATAGGCTTCGGTAGTCTCGAGCACATGCCACTGGAGCGATTAGCCATGCTTTCACAGGTGGTGAATTGAATATCGTACCCTGAGGTAGAGATATTGCACCCAGAAAATAGATAGAAATAGATGCAATGGCATGGCACCGTATGACTTGATGTAGTGGAACAGCCGAAAAGCCAGGGTGTCGCATGCTGGCGTAGAAAGAAGGCGCCTTAGGCTGGGCTTCGTAATGTCAAAGCTGCCCCGGCGATGCTCCGCGCGTGCCTCTTCCAGCATGGCCAATAGGAATCTGTCTGCGGCGCCGGCCGCGGCAGTGTACCGGGGCAGGCAAGTTGATGGATAGGTGACAAGACATATGTCGGCCAGCGGCACCAGGGAGTCGTGAGTGGGCGTGAGCATGGTAAAGAGCTGTTCGGTAGGCATGTCTGCGGCGCTTTGCACCGTCTCAACTCCCGGAAGGTCCTGCGAGGGAGTCGCTACTTGCAGAGCTCCGTCGCGTGATGGCGGATTGCAGTCGATGGTATGCATGCTGAAGTCTTGGGTAGATAAACTGCCGTCACCAGCAGACAAGCTGTCGTCCGGATCGCACGTGCCGACTTCCATGGGCGGGAGGTCCTTCCCAGCTGCAGTGAAATCTCCAACTTGGTCTGATAGCCGAAAGTCGTCGTGGTCAAGGCTGAAGGTAGAATCTGGCTCTTGAACCAATCTCTGCTCAATGGCATGGTCGGGAGGGTCGCAAACAGCAGCTCGGACGCGGGCAAGTTGCGCCTCCTGTGAGTTGCACTTGGACTGGAGACGGTCGATTTCGGCAACAAGATTGCTGACACGCTGGTCAGACTCAGCAGCAGCCTTGAAGGTGGCCAGGGACTGCTCGAGATGCTGGATGTAGGCTTTTTGGCGTTCGCGATGGTTCCGCTGCGACTTGCGGTCGGTGGCGCGCTTGCGGGCGCGCCGCGATTCATCACCACAATCTGACATTGCTTCACTGATAGATTGCAAGATGCGCATGTTGGGTGAAAGAGGCATTGAGGTTGACGTTCAACGTTAACCTCCTGCATCTCCTCCTGGAGGGATGCGTGTAAGCGAAGGGGCGCCAAGTGATTATTGTCTCGATTTCCGCATCTACTGGTAGGGGATGGACAGGTCATGTGGTTGTCTATGAACCTTACCATAGTAAGACATACCACCGGCACCCCGCACCCGGCGCCCCGAACCCCGCACCCCGCACGTCTTGAATCATGTTGGGGGAAAGGAGGATGCAGATTCTATTAGGGTAATCAAGATCTCTCGAGGGCTCTCTACAACCAGCCACGTGATCCGACCCCTAATCTCTTACTAAGCCTTCATCCTATTGGCTAGTTAGTTCCTCAACAGCACACTCCACCCCACACACATACTTCTCATCGGCTACTCTCAATCACGTCCCCAATCACCACCATGGCCGTTCGGCTGGCGTCCATGAACTCGGCACAGTCCAACTCAATCTTCACTCTATTGTCCCTCTCCATCAGCTTGCTGTTAAAGGCCTCAAAGTGGGCCCGGGCCTCGAATGTCATGGTTGTCAGAGCGTCACACTCGAAGAGTTTTGCGTCGCCGAACAGCACCGCCGGCGGGTAGCCTTCGTCCTTCTTCGTGTCATCACGACCAAGGTAGGCGCGAGAATGCGATAGCGGGAAAAGGTCTCCGGTGATGGACCGAACTAGCGGCACGTGACACGTCTCGTAGAACCTGCGGAACTCGTCGGGCGACATGTCGGGTCGCCGGTAGACAACGATAAGGACTTTGAACGCCATCTTGTGCGCCGTGGGCGGGGAAGGGCAAGTGGAAAGAGGAAAGCAACGAGTATTGCGGAATGGAACAGCCACTTCTCACTGTGCTTAAATCCGTGAGAAAAAGCCACGCGCGTGGCTGGAATCGCTGAGTCCGCCTTCTTGACTCACGTCCGCAGGGACACCCGCCGCCCATTCTTCTATCTAACCATCAAGAAACAACGTTCGGCCATGGCAAGACACCTAGGGCAGTACCGACATGGACCACCGAATCGAAGCCGCCCTTGCTCGCTCCATCGAGCTCGGCGAATACGGAATCGCCGTCTCCGCATACCATCGAGGAAAGAAGATTGTCGACGCTTTTGCCGGAAAAGCAAACAAGGAAACCGACTCACCCGTGACGGAAAAGACCTTATTCCCAATCTTCTCTGTCACCAAAGGCGTCACCGCTCTCGCAGTCCATTTACAAGCCGAACGTGGACTGCTCGATGTCAACAAGCCCATTGCAAGCTACTGGCCCGAGTTCAAGGCAAATGGGAAGGAAGGAATCACGGTAGGAATGGCACTGTCGCATAGGGCTGGTATCCCTCAGATGCCCGAAGGCGTAACGCCAGAGAGACTCGCAGATTGGGAGTGGATGGTTGAAAGAGTCGCCCACCTCAAACCCATTTTCGCTCCCGGCACAGCGAACGCCTACCATGTTCTTATCTGGGGCTGGATTCTGGGAGAGGTTGTTCGCATAACAGACCCGATGCATCGACCATTCGACGTCTTCGTATACGAGGAAATATGCAAGCCTCTGGGCATTGAGAACTTCCGACTAGGCGTTCCCGACAATGAACTTGTTCGCGTTGCAAAGCTTTACGGAGGGAACTCCTTTTCTCTGGTCGATGAGCATGGCATCAGCCCGCCGTCGGTGTTCCCCGGTGCCGACGTTCACAACACCAAAGTCATACAGCAGGCCGTGGATCCCGGCGCAGGTGCCATAGCGGACGCTGGATCCGTTGCCCGCATCTTCGCACTGATTGCCAATGGCGGGGAGCTGGATGGCGTCCGCCTGCTCTCGCCAGAGCGCGTTGCAGGTCTCACCAAACCGAGAGAGAACCCCCACGACCCAGACAACATCTTGCCGATCCCCGTCTGGTTCGGGGCTGCCGGATACTGGCTAGGGGGAGAACCAAACGCGTCAGACCCTCTTGTGGGTGAGCACCGCGACATCATATACAGCCCTGGGGCTGGCGGCTCAATTGCTTTCGCTGATCTTCGCGACAACCTTGCAGTGGCAATTTGCCATAACAACATGGACAGTGTAATGGTACTCGAGCCCGAACGCACATTTGCGCCCATTATGAAAGCAATTAGGGAGATTGTGGCGGAGCAGTCGTAGGAAAGAGCCACTATGTATAGCTATACACTCTACAAGCCAACGGAAGTAGTTTCAGTCTAGTGTATAGGGGCTAATTCACCGGGGACTTTGAAAATCGCCAATGAAAGCGGCTCTTGCGTATCCCTGCAACCAATGCACGGAAGAGGGTCGTTCCGTTCTAACGTGTTTGTGCGCCCGTCGCACTAATTATGGTACCTCGTCTCATACGTCTCGTATAGCTCGCTCATGTATCGCGTTGTTGTGAGCATTATTACAATTTCTGCAGTGTGCCAAAAGCGTATACCAGCTTCGCGTGGCGGCCTGGCCTCTTCGGATCAATATGTCAGAACCAACACGAACCGGAAGACGACGACAACATAGAAAATCACGCAACGGATGCCTGGAATGTAAACGCAGGAGGATTAAGGTGCGTTCCGCGGGAAATTGGAACGTGAAAACACGGTCGTCTGATGCATCACGCAGTGCAATGAAGAGAAGAACGGCTGTAGTTACTGTGCGCGGAGAGGTGTGCTTTGCGTGTATCCACGTCCCTCGCAAGTATCTGCGCCTGCTACTCCATTCCTCTCAGTGTCGGCATCCCAACAGTTTACGCCTCCTGCGCCAACTTCTAGTGTGGGTTCACCTAGACCTTCGAATTGCAGCACTTTACAGACATGCCCCAAGCTATCGCCTCAAAGCTTCAACGACGATGCAGAGCTAGATTCCTTCACCATGAACGATCTCATTCTACTGCATCACTGGTCTATCGTCACCAGCCTTACCATGGTCAATACTCCGGGCGTTGATCACATCTGGCAAACCGTCATGGTACAGATTGGAACTCAAAATCCATACGTTATGCATGGCATTTTCAGCCTTACGGCGCTACATCTCGCCTACCTGGACCCGCCAAACAAGTGCACTCTGATCGCAACAGCTGCACATCACCACAACAGGGCCCTTCGCGCCTTCCAATCCAAAATCTGCAACATCAACGATTACGACAGTGATGCACTTTTTGCGAGCGCTTCCATTAATATTTTCTACGTATTCGCCGCCTTCGGAAACCTGTACCATGGCGACGAAAGCAAGTCCTCGGCCATTCACCGCTCGCTTATCCTGGGTGAGGATTGGATCCCGTTGATACGAGGCGTAAACCGGCTGCTACTGCAGATCCGCGAGCGCGTCAGCGTCGGTCCGCTGAGCTCGTTACTCTACCTCGGAAACTGGGAGGAACTCGACCCAGACACCACCACCGTACCGCACGACGCGGAAATGCAGTCTCTCAAGTCAATATGGGCGGACAGCGCTGACGCGCTCGTGTATGACGAGTCCTTGTACCTCTTGCGCAAGTGCTGGGCTTGGACCACTCAGTTTCGGGATATTCCTGAGCATCTCCTGCCACACCTTGCTTCCTATCCGGATTGGGGCTACAATCGTAGCTGGAGTGGCCCATTCATATGGTTGTCTCTCGCGCCAGATGCCTATTTCTTGCGCCTGCAGCAGCGTCAACCTGCGGCGCTGATCTTGTTTGCTCATTTTGGCGGGCTGTCCGCGGGGCTTGGAGGGTACTGGTGGATGGAGGGCTGGGGCAAAAACATCGTGGAAGCTGTGACGGATACCTTGGGGAGCTACTGGAACGTCTGGATGGAGCTGCCACGGAGGCTTGTGGCTGGAACGTTAACATCGGATGAAAAACCCAGGGGTCTCGCCGACCCTAAAATGGCCTTACAAGCTCTTGTTACATGCAGCCCCGCTAGCCGGGGGCCCGACAAGGAGCCGCCAATTGGAAAATAGACTAGGGCCTCTGCTCGTCAGAGGATACCTTAGGAGGTGCGTATTCGGCGTATTCGGCGTATCCGCAGTTGGTTTCATGCGATTTGGATAGGGCATGAAACAGTGGTCTTCCACCCCCCTATGCGGATATTTTTGGTCAGGTTGAGTCTTTGAAGACAAGATAGATTAACGACATTGAGAAGCACTTTACCACCGGAAAACTACTAGCACAAGCGTAAGCTGCCGCCTCTCTATTCCGGAATATCATCATGCGCGATCTGGGCCCGACATCCAAAGAGGATCAGGAAGCCGACCTAGGACTGGTAGGCGCGAATCTTCGCACGTCTGCCATTGCAAAGGGTACTTTTGGTCTGCACCATTTCTGCGCGTGTCCCAGGCTCACTTCATTGCAGACGACGATCGTATTGACCTCACTTTCAATGCGGAAGACGCGAGTACATTGAACAGTTTTCTGAATGCAAGAACCCAGAAGAGCAGTCCATCACCACCACCATCGTACCACACGAATGCCCAATACCCCCCTGGTGGTTACAGGAGCACCTCAGTTCCTCCACTGAATATTGTAATACAGATTGTTGGAAGTCGAGGTATATTTGCCGTGCCCTGAATTCCCTGCATTGTATCCAAAAGCTTATCAGTCTGTACAGGCGATATCCAGCCCTTCATAGCCTTAGGCACTGAACTCAAGTCGTACGGTCATAGGATACGCATTGCGACGCACAATGTGTTCAAGGATTTCGTGCACGAGTCAAATCTCGAATTCTTTCATATTGGTGCCAATCCCTCAGAGCTTATGGCAGTAAGTTTGTTTTCAATAGAATCCATATCCCATGCTCACATGCAGCAGTACATGGTAAAGAACCCTGGCATCATCCCCAAGTTTTCAACAATCAAGGCCGGAGACATCGGCAAGAAACGCGCCATGATCGCCGAGATCTTAGAGGGCTGTTGGAAATCATGCATCGAACCTGATCCAGATACCGGCGTGCCGTTCATCGCTGAAGCTATTATCGCAAACCCACCAAGCTTTGCACATATACATTGCGCGGAGGCACTGGGAGTTCCATTGCATATGATGTTTACGATGCCTTGGAGCCCGACGAAGGCCTTCCCGCATCCCTTGGCGAACATCAGGCGGTCGAATCTTGATCCGAAGACGGCCAACTATCTGACATATGGAATGATTGAGCTGATAACTTGGCAAGGGTAAATTACATCTCACAGTCTCCTTGTGTATTTCTTGGCTGACTCAAATACCTTCGTACAGACTGGGGGACATTATCAACGACTGGCGAGAGAATACACTCTCACTCGAACAAGTCGGCGCTATTGATGCGGCGGGCGTTATGGAATCACTCAAAGTGCCCTTCACATATTGCTGGTCGCCAAGTCTCGTACCCAAGCCGGACGACTGGCCATCACATATTGGTAAGCTTTGAGAATGTTAAACCCGTTCTATTGATATTTATGCGAAAATGACAGATGTGTGCGGATTCTTTTTTCGGGAAGAGCCTCAGTATTCCCCACCAAAGGATATAGAAGAATTCCTTCAAGCTGGTCCTCCACCGCTGTACATTGGTTTCGGTAGTATCGTGATGGAAGACCCGGCTTCCATCACGGATATCATCTTAACTACGCTGCGGACGTGTGGTGTGAGGGCTATTATTTCACGGGGATGGAGCAACCTCGGTGAAGGGAGAGAGGACGAGAACGCGCTGTTCATTGGGGACTGTCCTCATGGTAATGCTAGAACTGAATCCGAACTCCATCACAACTAACGGCATGTCCAGAATGGCTGTTTAAGCGCGTCTCCGGAGTTGTACATCACGGCGGTGCAGGAACCACGGCCTGCGGACTTCTGAACGCGTGTCCAACCGCCATCCTCCCATTTTTCGGAGAGTGAGTAAATCCCATCAAAACTGCAGCTAGCTTCTTCCAACACTCGTTTCCAGCCAGCCGTTTTGGGGCGACATGGTTGCCGCTGCAGGCGCCGGGCCTCGCCCAATCCATCACACAGTTCTCACCAAGGAGAACTTTACAGTCATCATCGAAACTCTGCTCGACCCAAGCACAAAGCGGGCAGCTGAGGCTATCGCAGTGAAGATGCGCCGCGAGCAGGGCGTTAGGCGTGCCGTGGAATCCTTCCACAGAAACCTACCCCAAGCAAATCTCGCATGCAGCCTGTTGCCGGCCGAAAGCGGGGTGTGGATGTACGATGCCAAAGCGCTTAAGAAACAAGGGAAGAAGAAGGTCAGCGAGGGCCTAAGGTTATCTCCCAAAGCAGTCACGGTCTTGAGCAAGCACAAAATGCTGGACTTGACCAAGCTCAAATTGTAAGACATCTCCCCGTCTTCCCCTTCCTTCACTATATTCTATTCAACCGTAATACTCTCCCTCCCAGTGAATCCGTCTTAAAAATGCTCCAGGCAACACTCCAAACCCTTCTACCTTGGAACGGAACGTTGGGACCCCCTAACTGCAACCTCATCCTCCGTCCTTGCTAGCGTCGTCGACTTCAGCCGGGGCTTCGGCACCCTCGTCTCCGCTCCTGTCGAAGCGTACAAACACTACCACCCTGGCAAGGCCTCTTCTTCCTCCGACATGTCCTCCACCGCCAAAACCATCACGGGCAGTTCCGGCGCCGGCGCCGCTTCCAAGGCTGGCGTCAACAAAATGATGACCAGTCTGGTGAAAGGCTCATTAGTCGACTTCCCCGTCGCACTGACCGAGGGGCTGAACAATGTGCCATTACTGTACGGCGAGAAAGTCCGCAAACGGAAACCGATCACAGACTGGAAGAGCGGGAGCAAAGAAGCAGGCAAGAATTTCGTGAACGGGTTCGCGGATCCGATATGGTGTTTGTTTAAGCAGCCGGCCGTGGGGTTGACGAAGCATGGTGGGTTGGGCCTGGTGACTGGATTGGGGAAAGCAAGTATGGGGTTGGTGGTGAAGCCGGGGAGCGGTAAGCAACCTTTCTTTTCTTATATGTGTCAATATTACACCTACTATGGGGTATCCCCCTTCCTGCGCTAGGTTGCTAACACTTGAGGCTTCTAGCTATGTTCGGTCTCTTCGCCTACCCTGCCCTCGGCATCTATCAATCTTTTGTCGGCGCATCAACTTCAGAAGCACAAGCGGCTATCTTACAAGCAAGAGTAGCACATGACGCCTTCTTTGACGACGTGCACCGGCCAAGTGCGGAAGAGGAGGCAGATGTCTTGAGAGAATTTAATCAGTTGAAGTAAATAAGAAAAAGGAAAACAGTTGCGAGGTTTGCCACCTGAGGTTTGCCACTGTTTGGTGTCTGGTGATTGTTTCGTACGATTGCGCAGCAATCGTACTCCTCATAGATCTTCTTTGTTTCTCATAGATATTTTAGTCGTAGATTACGACTCCGTAGATAGACCATTCAGCATTCATTTCAGTTCACTGCAGTCTCACAACAACAGACTCAGAGCCATCTTCATATGCAGTAGATTGTTAAGATTTTGCGGTCTACTTCAAACGAAAGCCAATTCACTAACCATTGCTGCCGATGGTGGAACTCCAATCTAGAACTAGAATTCTGTACAAACTCCTCAATCATGTCTCCTTGACCAATACCACTCACTACGTGTCGAGACACTGCCTTGTCCGGACTCTTGGTGTCGCGCCGGTGCAGCTGTGCATAGTTCAGCTAAACAAGGTTCGGTTCTCAGTGCAACATGCCGGCAGAAATATAGGCGCAGACTTGCAAAATATTCAATTTCACACCAGATGCCTATGGTTACGGTGGCGCCACTCTGTGTGTCTGTTGGTAATTGACCCGCAATACTCTATAGCCAGGTACAGATTCGTATCTTGGTCTACTGGTAGATTCAATATGTGTCACCACGGAGTGGGTGACGTTGACTAATCTTAGCCGTACTTTGTTTCTTCTGAGTTTCTACTGGCTGTCGACTTGATCGATCGATGCTCAAGTAGGCTCGCAAAACATTCGATATCTTTAGACGAGGATGCCGGATTTGTTTTCAGGAGCCGGCAGTGAAACAGGCCGGCGACTATGATGACGAAGTCAACGAAGGCGAGCTGGAGGAACAAGCCAACGGTGATGGACTTTCTCGCATGTACGGATGAGGTTGAGAGATCCGGACGCTTGGATGTCATCTCCTCCGTCATGTGCAAGGAAGCTTCTGGCTGGCTACAAAAGCTTTTGGGTGAGACATTGTTCGCGGATAAGGGAATGTTCGTATATGGGAATGCAGCCGAGGGTGATGCAGATGGATGTAGCAAGGCGGTGGGCGAAACGAGGTGAAGTAATGATGGCACGATGCACGAGCCTAAAGCCCGAAGGTCTCTTGTGGATAGGATGCGCCATACGAATCCGACTGCTTCGACTGTCCAGTAACACGCGTCAACGCTCACTCCATTCCGAAAGGCTATCGGCATACTGGAGGCGCATTCGTAGGCCGCCAACGACTACGGGTATGAAGTAAGGGTATCCTTGTCTTCCTCGCGGAGGCCCGAAACGAGTGAATAGGGTTGTGGCGAGTGGTAAAGCGGGCCCCAGAAGGCTTATCCTACCTATGTACCTCCTTACGTGGCGCAGTTCCCTCACAATAAAACTAACTGAAGCACTTCCGGCAAACCTTCCACTGGATTTTGGGATATACGCAATACGATGAATACGCCGTATTTGCCCGCCGAGCGGGGCGAGCCGCGAAATTGGATAGCGCCCGGACCCAGGTATCATATGCATTGTGGCAGTGCTCGAAACGTTGAGCGTATTATTTCTCCTATAGCGTATACCTTTAGATCTTATTCGCCCGAGCTCACGGTGCTCTTGGCATTGTGGCTTGCCTGATCTCAAAGCATGCTTAAGCTTTAGAGGCTAACTCCTTTTGAAGTCCAAGCAAAGCTGGATCAGGACGGTCGTATATATATGCCCGGAAGGCACAATGGGAAAGTTGGAAAAACAGACCAAACAGAAAAACACACTCGTTCCTTTCCGGTTCCTCCCAAGGCTTTACACTTCGTCACTCTTTAGTATAATCCATCGTTCTTCCCTCTCTCAACTAGCGAATCCCGCTCGACTTTATCCGTTTCTTCTTTTCTTCTCGGTCGAAAATACCAAAGGCTTTGAAAACAGTGGTCCGAAAGTGACATGGCGGGACAAAACGGGATATATCTTTATGAGCCCAGCCTGGCTGCTGCGATCATTGCTGCAATCGCATTCGGCACCAGCGCTGTCTACCATCTCATACAGATGATCCGCAAGAGGGCATGGTTTTATAGCTCCCTCACAGTGGGCGCCTTCAGTAAGGGTTCAAACATATCTTGGTGTCCACTATCTGCTGACAAACCTTAGTGATGACGGCTGGCTACGTCTTCCGATATATTTCCGCAAAGTCGCCAGCCAGCCTAGGCCCTTACATCGCTCAATCGCTCTTTATCATTCTTCCTCCTTCACTCTACGCAGCGACAATCTACATGATCTACGGCCGTCTCGTCCTTTTCGTCAACGCTCCGGAAGCCTCAATCATCGCACCTACACGCGTGACAAAGATATTTGTCTGTGGCGATGTGCTCGCCTTTTTCCTGCAAGCTGGAGGCGGTGGCATGATGGCGCAAGCGGGCATGGCTAAGACAGGCCAAATGATCATGCTCATCGGCCTCTTTATCCAACTCCTTTTCTTCGGGTTCTTTCTTTCCATCTCGCTTGTGTTTTGGAAGCGCATGCACAGCTCTCCCAAAGCTCATAGCGTTCCACAGTACGGGAAATATTCATGGTTGGCGTTACTGAAGCTGCTACTGTGTGCGGCATTGATCGTTATTTTGCGCTGCATATTCCGGGTTTTCGAATTCAGTCAAGGGCATGACGGCTACCTTGCCAGTCACGAGCGGTACATGTACTTATTCGACACAGCGCCAATGTTCGCTGTGCAGGTCATGTTCCATTTTATTCACGCTGCTGACATTTTTGGCCGAGGCACGTTGGGGAAATTGGCGGACAACGAAAGTTACATTGACTTATATGCGAGGAGCACCTGACATGAAGACGAAATGGAAGCTATAAAAAATAAAAAATAGAGGATGGAAACAGGGATAGGGATTGGGCCGCGGTTACTGTTGCACTGGTTGCAAAGTATGCAGGAATCAAGCAATTGGTAGTATAACTTGTATTCAACCTGTCATTTAATCTACTTTTTGTAGTGGATTCAAGTTTTCGTGATTTGATCTATCACTATATCGATACTTACTACTCGTTATATCACCCTCGTGAAAACCCTTTTACTCCTTCTCGCTGCTGCTCGTGCGCGAGGATCAACACAAGCACTTAGAATAAAAACTTTCAGATAAACTAATCTTCGACTGAAATTATTATGTTCGCATTACCCCGCAGTCCGGACCTTCTCTTTTCTCTTCGAAGCGCTTAAGCTAATTCCTTTCTGGAAGTAGACGGGCGTGTCAAATACGCTGTAGCATGGGTACCGAGTACGCCGACTACGCAACCCATTCTATACGCTTTGGGTGCGGGTCTATAAAGGAAGCGTAATCCGTCTGCGCCGACTTCATCCCAACAGTCAACGTTGCGTTACAATTCTATGTCAGCATATGATAAGCCAGACATGAGAAGGGCAGCAAGGGAGTTCACAGGACACGTAGCTGCACCTGTTCTCAACGAAAAGTTGATTTAAATATTATTACAATGGTAATTCTATTCTGAAACCGGGCTATTGGAATATCTTACAATAAACATACTCATGCACCATTTGTTCCCCTTCCTTACACTCAAAAGACCAAGCTCCCACTTAGTCTTATATCCCGACTACTCGCCCCAACATAAACCATATACTTTCCCCTTTGTAGTACCCAGCTCTGCTGCACGGTATCCCATATACTTAAATCTCTTCTTGTAAGTTCAAAGTTGACGGCTGTGCTCGCACCCGGCTCCAACGGGACCTTCTCAAATCCACGTAACTGCTTCGCCGGCGCGCCTGGAATACCAAGGTACAGCTGAGCAACCTCAGGCGCAGAGACGGAACCCGTGTTGCTGATTTCGGCTTTGACAGTGGCCAGCACATCCCAGAGAGACTCAATACCGCCTTGGCTCACCGGCGCAGAGGGTGGAAGAGCCGAGGCGTTTTTGCCCGGATCAGTGATAACGACATCGAGATTGGCGTAATCGAAGGTGGTGTATGTAAGGCCGAAGCCAAATTCAAAACGGGGTGTGATGTTGCGGGCATCGAAGTGGCGATAGTCGATGTAGACGCCTTCGGTCAGATTGGCGGAGGTGTAATAGTTCGAGGCATTGTCGGGCTTTACAGGAGAGAGGAGATCGCCGTAGTCGGATTCGTTTTTAGCGACGGTGTAAGGGAGGCGGCCGGAGGGAGCTTGATCACCGTAAATAACTGAGACGAGGGCGCTGCCAGAATCTTGGCCAGGGAGGTGACTGAAAAGGACGGCGGTGATGTTTGGGTGTTCTATCCATCGGTCTACCAGGCGCGTACCCGCATTGTGGATGGACACGATAGTCTGGGTGTCAGTTAGCTATGTTCCAACTTGAGACAAAAGGCATGAGTCTCCGAACTCACATTGGGGCATTTAGACGCAACATTCATCACCAACTGATCCGACCAGGAATCGGCAAGCGTGGATCTATCCTGACCCTCGGCGGCAAATTCATTGATGAAAACGATGCAGGCGTCAGAGCCAGCGTTTGCATAGACGGGATCTTGAGATTCGAAGTCCCATAGTAGGAAAGTATCATCCTTACGTGCCCGTTCCGAGAAAGCAGCAAAGGGTGAAGTGATATAAGCCGGCACGACAGAGCCGCTGCCGCCCCCGCTGAGAAGCGTGCCGGATCGCGCGGCCCCAGGCAGGTCTCCGACGCCAATGAATAAGCCTTGCATTTCTTCATCGGTGACATTGACACTCTGGTATCCCAGGCTGTACTTAGTGTTGGGGCGCTCGGGTGTATTTTTAAAAGAGATGTGAGCGTCGTAACCATAGAGAGTAAGCAGCTTCGGCTTCTTCAAGGGTAGGGTGTGGTTGTAGTTCTTTACCAAAACAATGCCTTCGACAGCGCCTTGCAAAATATTGCTTCGAGACAAAGGATTTATTGCGCTCACGACCTGATGCTTCTTCGAAACATCTACTGGAAGCCCAGAACCCGGCTCGAATTTCGCAAGTTTTATCCAGGGAGCGACGATGCTAGATGTACAAGTTAGCAATGGACCAACATTGAATCAACGCCGTACCGTTTGACCATGTCGTCGAGCCTGCCAGCCTCCAATGTGCCGTTTGAAATTGCCCTTGTCAGGTTTCCGCCCCAGACTTGTTCGAATGGAGTGACCACATCCATACCGGCTTTCGCAGCGGCAATACCCGTGTGTAATGCACCATAGTCGCTGATAACGTATCCTTGGAAAGCGAGCTCCTTCTTTAGCAAATAGTTCAGTGTATAACTATTCTGACAGCCGTGAGAGCCGTTAATGCGGTTGTAAGAGCACAGGACAGATCCTACGCCAGCTTTGACTAGATCCTGAAATGGCCATAGGTACAGCTCATGCATCGTTTTGTCATCCACAGTAGCTGATACCGAGGCGTTTCCAAGCCCAAAAGAGCTTGGTTGGCGGTTGGTCTCCTGCTCATTGACGATGAAATGCTTTGCAGTTGCAATAACATGCTCCTGCATCCCCAAAACGGTTTGAGCACCCATAACGCCGCAGAGGTAAGGATCAACAGAAAAGGTTTCCTGACAGTATGTCAGAAAAGAATGCAATCCTTGGCCTAATTTACGTACCCAATTTCTGCCACCCATGACTACGCGGCCAAGGGGGCCTACTGTCGGACCAAGCATATTGTTGACTTTGTGATTATGTCAGTTGTGCTTGGAAAAATGGCTCCAACATTCATCTGCTTACCACCCTTCACCTTTGACTCCAGGCCCATAAATCGACCACGTCCAAGGGCAAGCTCTTTGTTCCATGTCGCCCCAATGGTGATGGCAGATGGATAGCCGTTAACAGCAGCCATGTCATGAAGACCGTTGGGACCGTCGTTAACACAGATGCCTGGAAATCCAAGACGAGGAACTCCAGGTATTTGGCCCGAGCAGCCGTTCGTGGTAGATATCTGTCCTGAGACAACGGAGACTTTCTCCTCAATGGTCATCTGGTCTACCATTGCCGATGCTTGCTGATACGCATCGGCCCAATCATTTAAACCTGTGGCCTGCGCTGCACACAAAGTCATATTAGCAAGCTGGCCAGTGGGGAAAACTTGCAACCCTAAAAGAATACTAACGCGTTGGATAGAAAGGGGGACTCCTATTGTAGCTCCAATAGAGTTCCTGGGCTTCAATCACTTTGGGCGACGCGGGAACCTGGCCGGCAAGAGCTTGCTGGTAGATTTTCAGGATTGCATTCAGCTTCTCCGGAGGCAGAGACTTGAGGTACTGCCTCGTAGCATCGTCGATAGGCAGGTCATCAGAAATCTGGGCGATTGAAACAGAGGAGATAGATAGGAGCGCAACCAGAATCCGAGTCGCGGAAACGAACACCATGATTGAGGGCTTGCGGTGGTGGATCTGGAACGCAGTGCTGCGCGCCTTTTAAACTGCACAGCAGTGAACCGCATGGTCCAGAGTATCTTGGATGTACAGTGACTGGCCGGCAAGGAAGCGTGACGCACTGTCGGCTGTTGAGATGAATTCGGCTGCGTAGCAGAGCGTAAGAGCGTATTCGATACGCCCGGCCACTGGGCGGAATGGCGATCTGCAGAGACCGAGCAGAAACCGACCCACGCCGACTAAGTGGCCTGCACCGTATGCACATATTTTCCCCGTAACAGGGAGGGTATACATCCCAAGGCTTCCTTGAGTTTGCGTCCCCCTTCGTTACTTTGCTCCTTCGCACCATCGCTCCCCAGGCTCATTGCCCCGAGATGCACTCCCGATCATATACGTTCTCTATACGTTACGCATGATCTAGTGGAGCCGCAGCACGCACATATTGCCTAACTGGCGTTGTTCTGGTAAGTGGGCCTCCACTTCTGGCAGATTGCGTCGTCATGCTGTCTTCTGTACTCCGTACCTGCCATTGCAACAGGGTTTCTTGTTTCGATTTCCAATCAAAGCAACATCAGAGATTCCCAGGGTTTGTGGCTGAGCTTTGAGGTGTCAGCCTCACTTATCCGTCGCTACGGCGTCAAATTCTGTGGGGTGCACCATGTGGGCCGATGCCTTCGCGCGCATTGAACCGCGCCATTCGACGCCGGGAGGTCGACTACACAGATCCCTAACGCGCTCGCGTGCGCAGGCTGCGTGGCGGCGTATTTCATTCCGTATTTCGTTTCAGCGTATACCTTCCGCTAGCGCCCGTTTCCACCAGCGTCAACAAACAAGGCCTACCCAGCTCTAACACGCTCAGTAACGATAGCCTTGGCACTGCCAAATGGATGATACACTAAGATAGAGAGTTGGTATGGGGTTCGAAGCTTAGGAAGAGGTCGATGTTTTATTGATGCTAACAAGAACCGGCTCCATCGCATCAGAAATGGAAATTCTGGCGAAATTTCACCGTTTTCTCCTACCAAACACACGGGCCAGATTTGCAACACACGCCTTAGGCAAGGCTGACCGAGTGTGTTCCGCCCATAAGCCAAACAGTCGTTCGTAAAAACCGGTACGGTCCGACCTTCTGATTTAAGGCTGAATATCTAGATGCTGACTAGGGAGGCGGGGTCGTGTCGCTAGTAAAGGTACCTTGGAGATAATATCATAGCAGTAAGAACAAACTTGCTGTGATCGAACCCGAAATTCGAAACGCGAGGGACCCACCAGCTAACCGCCTTCTTTGTAAAATTTGACTGCGACAGGTTAGAACTTGCATTAACAATAATTTATAAACTTACTCAACCGACACCATCTCAAGCCTTCTTAGCAGGAGCAACCCTCTCCTTCTCATCTTTTTCATTGAGAAAAGCCTCCAAAACGCTTTTGTGCTCCCCGTTAGCGCCCCCAAAAATCTCCAAACTCTCTTCCCTAGACATTGGCTGTCCACTTTCCACCTGCCTAGCCCAAGTGCCTAGCATCCTATCAAGCTCGTGCCAGGCGCGATCAGGCCCGTTACACAAACTTGTCATCGTCAGGGGTGGGCCAAAACTGAGACCACAATCCTCTCTCACAACGCATGCGTAGTATTCATAGTCGTCGGTTTCGATGTCTATGTCGAATTCTTTGTGGGCACCCCAGATCTTTTTGCAGTTTGCTTCGATGCGTTGATAGCATGTAGGACTCTGGGGCTGGGTAGACATTGCGTTGGCGTGGTAAGCTTCAATTTGTTGTATTTCTTAAGGCCAGAAGCTATGCTTGGAGTGGGGTCGTTCTTATGTATGTGTGTGCCACGTCATCAATAGGGTAACACAACGTATTACACCGCAAAAACCGAAAGTCTCTTCCTTCGAATTGTCACATGTGTCTTCCCGCTAAGTGCAAACGATTGTGGCACTCATGAAAGCTTTCTTGTTAGACCGCAGTGCGTCAAAGGCGCATCTGCAAGCTTGTAGTTACCGTGTGCAGCTGACATGCTTAAATTTCGCCGTCCATGTGCTCCTTGCAAGCTTTCCCGGAGCCTGTTTGGGTTCCTACTCTAGTTCCCTCCTGAATACATTGGGGAATGTACACAGATAAATGTAGGCTATTGATTGAGTCTAAAAGAACGACAGAAGGAAACAGCACAGTTCTCTTGACTCTCCCACGACACGTCCTCCAAAAAGCCCTCAGGACTGAATGAATGACAAGCCCAAACTCGCCGTCTCCTCAACAATATCTCTTGCAACACACACCCTGAGGTCATTTCCTAAACATCTCAATAGCATATACGATGACCTTCGGAGCGGAAATAGCAACACGCCGTGTCTCAGTCCCAAACAATCACATCCGTGTAATCCTTGAGAATCACACGTTCATTTTGCTTCCTCTCCTGCTTCGAGTCGACATGAAAGCAATCTGTCACGATCTTATCCTCATCACAGAGAGGCAGGGTTTTGCGCGTTTCCATGTTGCAATACACCTTCTCGGCGAGGGAAACGAGATCTGGTCCCCTGGAAGTTTCGCTTTCGCATAAAGCCGTCGCATTGTGGCTCGGATCGGAAGTGACCACAATGCGCGTATCGACGGCGCGCTTCACCTTGTGGTCAAGTTCTCCCAAGGCACCTCCAATTTCATCTCTCTTGAATATTGAACTTCCGCCGGTGTTTTGAGTATACGCTCGCAGGGCAGGATAGCCGCAGTAATTTCGCACGTTGTTGCCTTCTTGGTACCCGTCGGTGAAGCTTGGGAAGTGGATGAACAACATCCCGGCTTTGATATTATTGCTATGGTCGTTATCAATCCACGTACATCTCGGTTTGCTAGAAAAAAGGTCAGTCGAATAGCTAGGATAAACCTCTCCTCGGGACGACGACGCTTACTTTTTGCCGTCGACCTGCACGAAGCATCAGCAAGTGATTGGTTGATGGGGATCAAGTGACGAGGACATACATAGACATTGCCATAGTACCAGTCCAATCCGCAGGCATAACCCCAGTCACCAGTCCACCCATACTGGGCGCCGTCCGCCCAAGTGGTTGTAACGTAAGGAATACAGATGGCATCATTGGAAGCACCAATCTGCACGAACGGGGCTTGCTGGTTGGTCGGCTGAGTGACGAAAATGTCGCGAAAACCTCCACTCGAAACATAACCTCCAGCCCTGTTGCCGATCAACTGCTGGTTCTCATTATACAAGCGAACTGCGGCAACACTGCCGTCGGCTCCTGAGAGACCATTTCCGTTCAGAGCAGCTGCTACTCGAACGACGCAGACGTTGGCCGATTTCCCGGCGAAGAGCGACGCGAGGAATTGGTAGATGGAAAGGCTGTCACCGATGAGACCGAGTACGTCAGCCATGTCAAATGGAGTGCTTCAGAAGATTGACAGGAAGTATGGAAGTGATGTAAGATAAAAGCGATGAAGTTGTGGCTCTGCTCTTAGCGGTCGTCTTCCTCCTTTTTATATCTTTCAACTTTCGCTTCGCCCGCATACGCTCTCTAGGAACCGTCTCTACCTTGTCTGACATTGCGAGTTTAAAGTTCATAGCGCAGAAGTTTACGCCGGCTTGTCCCTCGCGGTCTAGGTGATGAGTGAACACGCTTTCTCATGCCGCACGAAGGTGCCCGGGTCAATTTCCACTTGGGGGAAATGCTAGCTATTTTCTCTCACGTCTCTCGCTGAAGCCGACGGGGCTGAAATTCACCAAAAGATGGATGTTGGCCTTGTACACATCTCACATAGAAGTCCATATCCCCGTTCAATCGTATAGTCTCTGCCTAGCTCTCTTTCCCTAATAAGCTTGATATGGAATCTGTCCGCTGACTGATCAAGTGTACTTAGGCACGTGCGAGGTAAGCAATACGGGCTGACGTGGACGCCCGCTTCAACTATCCTTTCGCATCCAGCAGCCGCTCTACTTCGACTCAGGTACAATAAAGCCATACTCTTAATCCGCTGAGCTGGAATGCCAAGATGATGTGAGAGTAGGTCGGGTTAGCTCCGTTTTGCAACATTACTGGCTCACAACCTGGGCTGAACTCCATCGCGTAATCATGACGTTACTGACCTGCTGCTTTCATACAGGAGCCCGTTATTACCTCGAAGCATTACTAAAAATACCCATATGCTCGATTAAGAATTCTACTAGGTTATCGGAATAGTCCTTTGCTGACGGGGACGGAGAAGCCGCCCATCAATACCAGCAACACGCCTGCACGAACTTGGTCACAAGATAGGTATAGCAACATCTCACCTGTTCTACCATTTCTAGAGAGACCACAACCTCCGTATAGAGACTAGGTCAGTTATCTAGACTCGGTGACATATCCCCAAAAATCAAAGCCCATGGGGCCATGTTCGTCCGGGTGACCCGGTCACAAAGTCCTGTCTATAAAAGCCGACGCGCCTTCTGCAACCCTTCACATATCAAGAGCAGCACTCCACTTCTTGCCACTATCGTGTTTTCTATACCGTCCCGTGCACACTCACGAAAACTGGACTCTGCTCAAAACTCAGCCTACCCTACAGCTCCACAATATCGCCACTAGGCAAAATGCGCGTTCTCCTGCCATTCACCTACCTCGTGGCCTTCTCAATCATTGAAACGCTGCCGGTCCAAGCCGTCAAAATTGGCGACACTGGCGTAAGTATCAGCCCTAGATCCTCGTAAATAACAATGCACGCGGTCCTAATGGCGTGATAGATTTGCGAAACGCAGACCCAGCAATGTTTATTTTACAACGGCGAGATTCATGGCTGCCAAGGCAAGGTAAGACCTGCAATCGAGTGCAATTTAGGAATGTGTTAGTAATGTCGCTGTAGTGTACAAACGACGGAAATGTGTGTCGCGTTGTGTACGGGCGGCCGTATTCGCCAATTGTCTGTAGCTGAGAATGCGTACAAGTTAAACTAGCGGATAATATAGCAGAGGGCGACCTTCTCGTGAAGCTTGTAGTAGGATGTTGGTTAGAGAATCGTATAAGGGGTTCAAAGTTGATCCGCTCGTCTTGCTGCTCAGGGTCAGTGATTATTATGTGCATGATAACACTCCTTTCTAAAGCGAAGCTTGTAAGGGTCTAGGGCTCGCCTAGACCTATTATAAGGTAAGGTAGGATGCTTATGTTTAGTCATTTGTATATTTTGTAAGTGCCGTTTTATTAAGAGGGAATTCTGCAAAGATCAAGCTTCACAAACAACACGTCGATCACACAGCCCTTTTTTAGATGGGTTTCGTGGCTTTCCAGACAAGAGGAAACCTTAGATAAATAGCAATCAATTTTTAGATCCAAGGATCGCGCCGTCTTTCCTTCCAATTCCAATCTGAGCGAGCACGACTCTAACCTTGGGACTCCAGGATGCTGCGTGAACCAACCGAGCCTGGAACTAGTAACAGAGTAGAAACACCGCCCAGTTCGCTTTCGAACGCAATGATACCCACGCCGGCCAGAGAATTGAAGTTGATGCGTCTCAATTAGCGGTACGAGGATGACGAGATATCTAATACCTTATTACATTTCTAAAAGGCATCTAACATAGACTTTATCCAGAGGAATAAAAGCAAGAATAGTAATATAATTTAACTTTAACTTTATATACAGTAGAGCTTAAGGTTGCTAGAACAATTTGCATGTACGTACATTAGAGGAGGGTATTCACCCACCTCTGCTCTTATCTCCAGCTTTACGGCCCTTCTTCGACCCGGTCTTCTTCGAAAACCACTTCCCCCACTTCGCCACCCTAAAGGCCCAGTACGTAAGCACCGCCACCGCAATGTTAAACAAGATATACGCCCAGACAAGGCCAAAGTTGCGCCACCTCTCACTGTAGTAAATATTCGAGAGGGCCAGGAACTGGTCAGAGATCCGGAGCGGGCAGTACCGGCAGTTGGCAGTCGCACCCGGGTTTTGAAGAACGCCTGGTGCAACCTTGAGATACGGGGAAAGGTACTGACCGCATGTTAGGCCTGAGGGTGGGTTGAACCGCGAGGTTTCGGCCGCTGTGCATTGGACGGGGCGGCCGTGGAGCATCGTGGCGCATATGCCCCCGATCCAGTAGGTGAAGGGCGACACGCGGTACATAAATATCCAGAAGCCAGGGAGAGCGGTGGGAGACTGCAGCACGCCGTTGAACAGGACGCTCATGAAGCTGAGTAGCAGGACGAGACTAGCAGCGGTTTGCGCGTCGTGGAGCGCGGCGATTGTCATGTGCGCGAAGGAACTGGCGTAAATGAGGAGTTCCATGCAGAACAACATGACGAGCGCTTGCCGAGTGGAGCTTTGGCTGGTGCCTACGACCGGATAGTAGAAACAGGCCCAGATGAGGAGGCCGGTAAAGATTTGGTATGGCATTTCGACGATGATGTTGGCGATCACGAAGGCTTTCCAGGAGTAGGCCTTGCTTGGACGCTCACGCACCTCGTACAGTTCTCTTTGGGTGATGAAGAGTGGTTGGATCTGTGGCTATAAGCATCGACTGAAAAGGGGGCAGGCAAACTTACTTGTTGAACCAGGATTGCGAAGATGGTGGTTATCATAAAAGCAGAGAACAGAACGATCTGCAGGCCAGCCTCCGATGGCTTGGCCTGGTAGAAACTGAACCCGATGAACAAACCTGCGGCGACACCAAGACCGATCTTTGCGAAGATGTAGGTGGGCATGCGCCAATATTGTTGGAAGACACGATAAGTGACCTCATACAGCTGCTGACCGAATGGCATAGCAAACTCTGAGGTCGCTGTGGGTTCGTCTGCTCTGGCAGCCTCTTGGTGCTTCTTGTCCTCGTGTATGCGATCAATCTCCTGTTCAACTCTCTGAAACATGTCGCTTTGCTTCCAGACATCATGCCAGTCTTCACCGCGATCGTTCGTCCCAGCATTGACAATCTCTAGCATGTATTCGGCCGGATTTTCTTCAGACCCGCACTTGCGGGCACCATTGTTCTCAAAATATTTGAGAAGTTTGCCGGAATTCTCTCCAATCTCACCAAAATAGACGGTCCTTCCTCCTTTGGCAAGGAAGAGTAGACGGTCAAACTCCTGGAACAGAATAGCAGAGGGTTGGTGAATGGTGCACAACACCGCCTGACCGGCGTTGGCGAGCTTGCGGAGAAAAGTACAGATGGCCCAGGAACTCTGCAGTCAAGTCAATGGCTGTTCCTTTTTTCGCATTTTTTTTCCTTTGGAATGAACCGCGTTTGCTTACCTGAGCGTCCAAACCGCTCGTTGGCTCATCCAAGAAGAGCAGAAGTTTTGGTTTGGCTGCCAATTCGACACCAATTGTCAGCAGCTTGCGCTGTTCTACGTTCAGACCCTCTCCAGGCACACCGACAACAGCGCTGGCAAAATCCTCCATATTGAGCATCCTGATAACCTCTTCCACATAGTCATGCTTCTCTTGCTTGCTGACAGACTTCGGTTGGCGCAGCATGGCGCTGAAACGAAGACTCTCGCGAACTGTGGCAGTTGCAAGATGGAGGTCTATTTGCAATCAGTCAGCCACCGCCACATAACTGAGGAGTAATGACTAACCTTGCTGTTGTACGTAGCCAGTCGAGCGTTGAAAACTCGCATGTAGAGGCTTCCCGTTGACGAACATGTCTCCTGTGACCACTCCGATCGTTGTACGCTGAGCAAGAACATCAAGTAATGTTGTTTTGCCAGCACCACTTACACCCATCAATGCCGTAAGTGTACCCGGCTTCACGAACCCAGAGACATGATCCAGCAAGCGACGTTCTCCCCCCTTAATCGGAATGTCATAAGTAACATCGCGCCAGGTAAAAATGTCCTTTTCAGGCTTGAAACCATTGACGTCTGCTTCAGTGGCCGATGAATTAGCATCAACTGCAACACACTTTTCCCGATCAGACTGCGTTTCTTCGTCGTCCTTCCCCCTCTGCATGCGAGCGGGGACATGGCCTCGTTGAAATACAAGTACGTCGGCACTGCTCGATGTCAACGAGTTCAACTCGACCGCAGCAAAGTAGATGAACATGAAGAAGAAGAGGAATCCAAGAAGAATGCCGAAGTTTCGCCAGACGTGGGAGTAGTAGTACCGGTAATTCGCTGCAATGAAGGCATCACCGCTGACTGTGCGTTGGCCGGCAACAGCTCCAATAGCATCGCATATCCATGAATCACCTTGGAGAGGTGTGTAAGCTGGAATGATCGCTGAGCACGTAAATTGGCGGCCGTGGAATTCATTGGCGACCAGGATCTCGAAGGCGTAGAAAATTGGGTTGATCCATCTGATCCAGCTGAACCAAGGGCGCATGCTCGGAATGGTGATGATGAACCCGGTGCTGAAAAAGGTTAAGTACATTGCGAACAGTTATTGTGATGGATAAATACTTACTAGACAACCAAACCTAATGCTAGCACTCCCGCAAAAGCCATGGCCTGCGAGACAGTTTTTGTCAAAGCGGCCAACGTCCGAAAGATGGCAGACATGACAAAGATAGATATATAAGTGATGAGGAAGTAGAGGAAGAACTGTGCGGGTTCGCGGCGCAGCCCAGACATGAAATAGAGAATGCAATTGAACAATACAGCTTGCACGAACTTAACTGGTATGTCGGATACAATGCCGGCCATGGCTTCGGCGAATGGATGATAAAAGGCATAGCTGGCATGCTTCTCAACAATTGGACGTTGTGCGTAAAGACCGTCGATCTCCGTAATCGCTATGAGGGCGTTAAATAGAATAGCGATGAATAGAACTGAGCCTTTCGCATAAAAGTCCACTGTCGCGTCAGGGGCGCCAAAGAATATAGAGCCGATAATCAATGCCATGACAATATAGAGCGTAGCCTGTGCTGCCGTTGCCCAAATATCACCCCATATGCGCTGGTAGGCACGGATAGTGCAAAGTTTGACTTGCATCAGTATGCTTATCCGGTAAGGTGATCCAGGACGAACATGCTTAGCCTGGAGGAGGTGTTTCTGTTCCCGAAGCTGTTCTAGGTTGTCGCCTTCTCCATCGACCGAAATCTTTTTTTCGTGTTCTTCAATCTCGGCAAGAAGCTCCTTGTATTCGGGCGACTCTCTCCAATAGCGTTCGAAGTCGTCGGGCGTGCGAGGGACTTTATCCTCCATTCCCTCTTGTGCCCTGCGCTCATGTGGGTTCGTCACACTCGTCAAAAAGTCTCCCGTGGTCTGGCGTGGCGGACAGTACCAGCCTTGCCGTTCGAAGAAGGATTTCGCAGCATCGGCAGGTCCAAAGTAAATTTGTCGGCCTTCATAGAGAACAGTGGCCTTGTTGAATAAGTCGAAAATGCTCTGGCTGGCTTGATAGATGGCGACGGCAGAGGCGCTGTCAGCGAAGTCCGCGGCAACTCGTAAACTATGGACGAAGTTCAATGCAGTGGCTGGAAACAGTCAGTACATGAGGAGAGTTTGAAGCTCAGCTTCAAACAGACTCACCGGAATCGAGACCCCTTGTGCTGTTGTCCCAGGCGGAAAATGGCGAACCAGATAATATCATTTCTGCAATGCTCACACGTTTGCGCTCTCCTCCAGAAACGCCGCGAATGAACTCGTTGCCGACTTTGGTGTTGTATGTATGGGTCAGGCCAACCACTGTCATGACTACGCGCGTAACAAACTCGATGCACTCCTTGCGAGACATGCCCTGAATACGTCCCCTTCTCTTTGGTGTGCGTGTAGCCGCCGCGAATTCGAGTGTCTGTCCCACGGTGATGTGAGGGAAGTGCTTCTCAACCTCCTGATTGTAGATGACCTCTCCCTTGAATTCCTTCTTCATCTGCTTTTGGGGGATGCCATTGTAGTGAACAACAGATTCGTTACTCATCTCAAGCCCGTGCAGCTCACCGCACATTGCCTTGAGAAGCGTGCTGCATCCCGAGCCGGGCCGGCCGAGTACAACGAGAAGCTCGCCAGGTTTGACGATACCATCGAAACTGCGCAGAATGTGCTTGTGCTGTTTTTTGCCGAAGCTCAACCACTCGTTGACTCGTAGTGGGGCCAAGAAGGTGCTGCCAACCGTCTTCTGGAGCTGCAGCGCTTCACCTTTGCCGTATATGTTGAGGTTCTTGTACACAACTCCAACGTGCATCATGGAGATGCCGATTTCCTGGAGCTGGTGCCGCATCAATTTTAGGAACTTGGGTAATTGGAACGAATCGCTTGATGGATCGACATCTGGATCATCAAGCGCGGGAATTGCTGATCTCCCTGAGACAGTTCTATAGAGATCTTGAAGCTCGTTACGGGTCCCATCGTCCATGGTGGGTTGAGTCTTCTGGGGTGTGGAGATCGGTGGTGTAAAGTCTGACGACTCTGCGATATCCATGTGTCCTCCAGCAGATCTCACTGGTAAGAAGTGACCGGTAGAAGGTTTGTCCGGTTCGTCCTCACTCGCATTCGAATGATCCATGGCGAATTGTGGGGGTTGGCTGTCTCGGGGTGGTAGTTAACGGCGGTGCATCATCAATGGATGCCAGGGTGCTATGCTTTTTATGTACCTTAAACTCTCCCCAGTGAAAGGGCCCCGTTGGGATTAGGTGTACCTGGGTAAAGAGTTAGACCGAGGATTCGTTTCTAGAACAGTTGCGTTGAGCCACGGTCTCCTTCACATGCTTATAAGCGTCTTCCCAGCTTTGTACCCTTGGGCTTTGAACAAAGTTCAAACCGGTTCCGCTGCATCCCCGGTCCCGTCCCATTGGTTCACAGCTATCTCGTTTTCCCATGCACATCGGTCCATCGATCTTTTGCATGGAATAATGCTGTGCTTCACATCGTTTCTGACACAGGGCCATCAGGTCACCCCACGCGTGGCCTCCCACTCCGCCACGCCTCTGCGTCCAACAACTCACGATGCGGCCACCTATCAAATGACATCATAGTTAACAATAGAAAAGGCCCATTAAATCTCTATCGCTACTAGATGAATCTACTGGCAACTGCCGCCCTAGCGAGGTGTTCCCCACTTTCTAATCGTACGACTCGACGTAAGCCACGACGCCTCGCCGCCACACCCGCTACTACCACAGTCTAATCCCCATTTATTCAGGACATGCAGCATGGTATTCAGGAATATCACGTGAGTACATAGCGAGTGGTGCCATCCGGAGCTGATTCTTTCTCATCTCATCCTTCTGGGCCCACTCATGCCTACCTGGGCCCGCTGGGGGAGTCCTCGGTGTGCTAGCAAAGTTGTCCTCGGCTTCACGTGAACTGATGCAGGAAAATGCCCTCGGATTCCCGTCTCAGCATCTGTCTAGAAAATAGCGGTCTACCTTATCTGCGCGCCGTTTGCGGCAGATGTTAACATACCTACCACTAATTAATAGTGTGCCTAATACCAGTAACTCACCGTTAGAGGCTAGTTACAGGTTGTGAACTCTCATAATTGGCTGCATCCCCTGCCTCGGCTAACTCCTTAGCCCTCTCGGCGAGGAAGTTGAACATTCACCTCAACTCCCTCAACTTCCTACCCCCTTTAGAGGAAAATATTATAAGGAAAGCGTACAGACAACTGATGGTAAACCAAACGGCACTTTGCCTTCTCGACCCTCCTGTTAGCTTGTGTCAGACTTGTGGGCTTGAACTGGCATTCACCTTGGAGTATCCTTCGTACACTGAGCGAACGAGAGGACTTCGAGGATGAAGCGAGGGTACTTGTTCAAATTGTGCTTTCCAGTGCAATCGTCGCTGTTCGAATGAAAAGATGTGATCGGCGATAAACGCCAATTTATCTGACAAGAAACGTGCGCCTCCTGCGCCTCCTGGTACGCCCTACGCGGCCATAGCAAAAACCCCGGTGCTAGCCTCTCGCTGGAGGTGGAATGACCGTTGCGCTGAAGATGTGGTGTTATTGAGATCGCTTTTCCATCCAGATGTAGTGGACATCGGTGACAGAGAGCGTATTCTCGCTCACTCCGAATGTTTCATTGCCCCAGGGTGGAAACGGGAGGCCTACAGTGCAGCTCTAAACATCCTCGCACAAGCACTTTATACGCTATTTGTTGCTGATGGTATTATCTTGACCCGTTGAGCCATGTGCTGACCTTCCAGCTCGTTAGATGCGCAACTTGACGTCATGCAGCGCGGTTTCGTGCACTACACGCTCATTCAGCACGGTCCCCGTTACTACGAAGAACCGGCGGGAATCATGGGTGGTATCATCCACAACCCGATACTTCTTTTCTACCATTTTTTTAGTATCGCGCTCTATAGCATGTGGTTGCTCTTCTCGCGCTCTCCGGCTTGGCTTTTACCGATCACTCTGTACAGATGCACACTGATCTTTAGTAGATCTGTGAGCGTTACTCTGCCATATATTCTAAGTGAGCTTTGGGAATAAGCCTGGCTTGGTCAGGCACCGGATTTTAGGATGGAAGCCGCGAGATGTACGGGATGTCTTAAAAATAGCCCCCACACATGCGGCACAGCCCCTCATCTGCAACGGTGGAACTGGGTGCAACCCGCAGCCTTTAGCTATCTCCTGGTGGTTTGAAGCATTGCTCGCGCTCGTGGCGGCCAAGGATTGCTTTTGACGGGTTTCATTTGTCGCCGTCTCGAACAGCTGCATCGTCGGAACGCTCTGCGGCTTTGAACCATCAATACACTCGTCGAGGACGAAGTTCGACTCCTCAAGCTAGAATATGAGAGGAATGTCATTGCATCATCGACCATTGTTTATATTTCATATCCAGTTTGAACGCTGCACAGGAAGATTGATCGGAGCCACACGGGATGTCTTCTGCGAGCAACTCAATTCATCCGTTCCGCCCGAGCCCGCGACTCGGCTGGGTGCATGAACCGAACGAGCGTGGCATGCTAGGTATCATTTGGGCATGTGTCGTCGTCCTTTTCGCCTGCGTTTGGACGGTTCTTCACCATAACGTGCCGATGGCCACGGAAGGATATTGGACGCTCGTCCTGCGTAAGATGTGTTGGGTTATATTCGTAATCTGTGTGTTGGAATTGTTGGTTTCATTTGTTGTAATGCAATGGAATGCGGCAAACATATCCGTTCTTGAAATGCGGAACCTAGGCATCAACCAGTAGTCCACTGTCCACGCCTTGTTCGCCAACGCAGGTGGTTTCGTCTGGCAAACTTCGGACTGCCCTGCCTTCCCAGTCTACGCAACATCGATACATTACCTTGCATCCAAAGGAAGAATCAATGTTCCTGACATCACAAAAGAGCATATTTAGGACCGAAGCAAAGCGGACTTGTTTGCCACGTTTGTGGCTCTTTTCCAACCCGGTTGGCTCCTTTGCGCGACAATTGGGCGAGCCATACAGAGGTTACCAATCACCCCTCTCGAGCTTTTTACTCTAGCCTTTGTTATTCCTACAATCCTGTGTGGCAAGGTTGGAAACGTCTTCCTACTCTTTTGCATTACGGTAGTCTCGAAAAACGCCCGCTTACTCGCATTCCCAAGGATTACTCCCTCGCCCCCGACCGGTAAGGAGGCAACCTTTATCTGGATCATTTCTGTTGTCCACGTCGGTATTCATTTGCTTGGTTGGGACTTTCCATATCCAACCCAGCTGGAAACCGTGCTCTGGCGGGTCAGCAGCTTGACGCTACTGGTAGTTATGGCCGGAGCTGGAATTGTGCCTGTCTTGTCGACAAGGTCTTGGTTTGATTTCGGCTTTAACTTCCTCCCGATTTGGGTGCGGGACGCCAGGGAGAAGACTTGGGCTAAAGAGTGGTTGTTTGCGTCAGTCGTCGATACGGCTTATGGAGCGTATATTCTCGCTAGACTGATCATTTTTGGGGAAATGTTTTGCGCATTTAGGAGTTTGCCGGTTGAGGCGTACAAGGAGGTCAATCAGGCCGCATTTTTGCCTCATATATGAGACTGGCTTTGCGGTTTCGTACTGGGTTTGGGCCTTTGGGAGGGTCGGAAATAATAACCCTGGTTCAAGGCAATTGTATGATTCCCGACGAGAATACCTCCTTGGGAGGTAGTCTCGAGGACGTTGAAATTTACAAGAACCTGGGAATGGTGCCCCGAAACGGTCTCATTAGTATCTCCAACAAGCAGAATGAGAAGTCGTGAAGCGGCGCTATTTTGCTGCGACCAGAACCACTCTAGAAACCACTGCCTCTTAGCGAGGTCCTAGGTAGTAATACGTAAGAAAATTATAGACGTGCGCACCGCTAACTGCGCAGGATTGTCTGTAGTTGTAGAACACAAGTCCCTTGGAGCATCTTGCCTATACTCTACTGTTGCAGCTAGGGATTTTTGGCTCATGATAGTTGTTAGGATGGAGCGACACTTTTCCTGTTACTTGCGTGTCGCTTTTATCGTAACCGCTTCATGTTCAATTATCATCCAGGGTGAAGGCACTCGCTACCGCTTACAGTTAGTTATGCGAATGTGATCGGCCCCCGAACAACTTTAAATACCTGGAACAAGTTTACGGGCTTACGTCGCATATGCAAGGAATACGATAGCTGAAAAACGTTTCTCGAACTCCTATTTGTGGACCACGCTCGTGGTATGAAACGACGTCATCAGTGGCTGAGGTGCAATGTCCGAAATATAGATCCAGTAACTATGTACTCCGTAGGCGCATATACATATAAACCCCATGTCGGGTTTTCTTGAATTTTGCCAACAGCTCGCTGTCAACTCCATCAGAAGTTCCAAACCATCATGAAGGTTTCTGCAGTGCTCAGTCTCACGTTCGCAACCCTTGCGTTTGCCGCGAGCCATCAGCTTCCTCGTAAAATTGGTAGCTATTGCGATGCGCCTGAGGTACCAACCAAAATAAATCCACATAGAACCCCAGACTGAACTATGCCAGGGAACAGGGACATGCCAAAAGCGCTCCGACTGCGACGGCATCGCCTACTCCGACAACTTCTGCCCCAACGGTATTCACCTTTCCCCCGATACTCCCACATGGATCCTCACATACTAACTCCTTCTCCAGACCCCGTAGACGTCCAATGCTGCGTCCCCAAAAAATGCTCCGCCCCCTACAAGGATCAGCTCTGCCGCAAAACCGACCAAGCATGTCCCGGAGGATCCTTCGTCAGCGGCCACTGCCCCGGCGACTCGAGCATCCAATGCTGCGTGCAGTCCGCCGCAGCAGATCAACCATCTTGTTCAAACCCCGCTGAGAACAGCTGCACATTCTATTCTGACTGTCTGGAGAAGAAACTTCAGTGTGGGCCTTCCGGATACCCGATTGGATACGGCGCAAAGTATTGCCAGAAGTTCACCGATGCGAAGGGAGACTTTAGCGCGCTTGGGCGGGCGTGGATCACGAAGACAATGTTGTGTTTGCAGCGAGCGCTGGTCCCGTATGCGACGGGCGAGCAACAAGGGACGTGTGCGAAGATCAAGGAATTCGCGTTTGGGACGCATCCGGGCTGCTATGTGAGCAGTGGCGTGTGTGCGCTGCCGCCTTCGGATTGGGAGATTGTGATTAAGACGGTGAGTCTTAAGGAGTTGTTTGGGAGTGTGGATGCGTTGAAGGCGACGTTGCAGACTGCGAAGGATTGTGTGAAGTTTTATGAGTGGTTGATCGAGAGGGGGATTGTGAAGGTGGTGGAGAAGGTGGAGGATGAGGTGAAGGATGTTTGGAAGAAGATTACGGATTGGTTTTAGGTTTCAACTTTATGTCTGAGAGAGGTAGAGGGCGCTGAGGTAGCGGTGCTTACATGGCATCAAATACAGTACTTCTTCTTTGAAAATTATCTCGAGGTCATGTCTCCAGGAGTCAAGCTCAGAGCTATGTGTGATTAGGCATGGAGAGACAAGTCGAAAATATTGTGCTGACGTCATAACTTTGAGAAGAAAGACCGTCTATCTCTTATGCGAGCTATAATGTGCTTCTTGTCGATTTTGGGGGTACTGTAAAGTGCGGAGGTGAAAGCTTCACGCAGCCTTTCACTTTCACCGCCAACCCGCGTGTGGCAAAAACTGCCCGCCGTTTGCGCCTTCCGGCTCGCCTCGTATTTTGCGCTCGTTGTTGAACAGCCTAGTTTTGTGACTATATACAGAGTAAAAAGTATTAATTTCGCATAATAAAACGTTCCTGGAAGAAGTGAGGTGTGGTCCGGTGCACCTTTGTGCATCTATAAGATCCTGTATGCTGAGTCAACCCATTGCTTGAATCCTCAGGTTTGATTCCGGGTTTGTCATGCTTTCCGGTCTTACTTTTAGCTTTTTTGCTTTTTACTTTTTGGGGAAGGCGCGAGCAGGTGACAAAAACAGTGGCGCGTAAACACTAGAAACCCCAACGTCTTCCCTGCAATAACGAAGAGCATGGGAAAGTGAGCCGATTTAACGGCACAGAATTGTTCGTAGTTATAGAATATACCAAAATATTCCGAAAAGTCTATGGAACATACATGTCGGCAATGAAAAGGCAACGAAAAGGACAACAGGATGAAAATATTACGCTCCTTCCAGTCGACAGTAATGATCGCTCAAAAAGGCAGCCCAAACCGGAATACTGATAGCAACCAAACGGCCAAGAGACGATAAAAGTCAAGGTACAATGCTAAGCACGCCGGTTCACATCCAGAACATCGTATCATCAAGCTTCTTATCCCAAGGTCCATGCTCACTATTCCCAGCACGATACCGTTCATCCCACGCCCTTTCCTGGAGCTGTAAATCCGTGAGGTTCTGCTCCACACGCTTTTTTCTTCACGTCTTCGTCATCGGGGCGGTAGAAGTCATTGAAGTAAGACCTCACACGGTCGCAGAGCCGATCCGCGTAGGATACCGGAGGAACATAACCGACAGGAAGCGTGGCACGCACATAGGTGTAGCACAGCCAGTTCGTTAGATTTTGAAGTTCGTCAGGCGAGAAACCCATCCCGTTTTCAAGAACCATGTAGTCTGTGGATTTTGCCGTCCCCTGGTTCGGAGCCGGTTCGTGGGATTGGAGGAAGAAATCAAAGTAATTAGGGTGCGTGACGCCTGAGTCCACACAGGTCGCTCTTGGGCAGTTGGGCGAGCCCGGAGTCTTGCCTCCCTGATGAGGCTGGGTCCTCGGGGAATTGAACACATCTCTGGGGTAAAATCGTGTGCGGTGCCGCTTGGTGACTACGACGACGGTGATCTTGGGCCCGTCAACTCCTGCTTTCCCATTTTGGTCTGCGAATTTCATCCACGCTTTCCTGATGGCCTCGACTTCCACAGCCCGGATCTTGGCGTATTGTCCGCTGTCCACACCGTCCCTGTAGAACAGGATTTTGGATGGAATTCGTTTCTGTTTTTCGTAGAAGGCTCGTAGTCGCTGACGAAACATGTCGCCAATCCCTTCTATTGCCTATAGCAAGTTAGCCATATTTTCTGTTCCAGTGCACATATATGGATTACAAACCTCCTGATTTCGGGGTAGTGCTCGTACAGAGCCGTAAAACTGGCCGAATTTGTCGTCCACGCTTCCGACCAGTGCAGCCAATGATTTCGAGCCTTCCCCGCTGCCTTTCTGTGTATGAGTGACATCTGCTCCCAGAACGATGGTGTCGAGAATACCGTTAGTGTAGAGGCGTCTGGCGTTTTGTTGGTCCAGAGCGATGCTGTGGTTGATATTCTTCAACTTCAGGTTGACCTTCATGGCAACGTTTGCCATGTATTGCTTGATGGCATTGCCGTTGCCCTCTGTTGCTTTTCGGGTAACGCAGAGACTTTGAATACCGTATTCCTGATCGGTCATGCGTTTGAAATGGTCGAATGCCTCCGTGTACTTACCCCCTTTCTCCCAGTTGATGTAAATCACGAGGCCACTGTCCCCGATTTTCTTGCGAACGTCCAGGACAGCTTGACGAAATGTCTCCGCTAGACGGGCTCGATCAGCTGGGTTCAAGTTTTTCGGGACGTTGATCTTTTGGACGTGGGCATTGTGGTTATCAAATCGAATCCCAAGCGCCCTCATCTCCTTGCAAAGGTTACGGTGGCAAGTCTGAGCAGTCTGAGCAGATCAGTCGCCCAACTGCTCAGGAACAATGACTGCGATCGTGCCGTTCAATCGATTCGATGTATCAAGGAACTTCTTCCCTTGCAAGTTCCACCTCTTCAACGAGTTACTGCTGACGCTGACGACAGTCTGTCCTGTGGATGCATAGTTCACGAGGAAATCCGAAACTTGGCGAGCAGGGACTTCGAGGATACTCCTGCCGATTGTGATTCCTGCCCTCTTAAGTAGCGTATCCGCTCCAGGTGGCGCATTCAACCCAAGAAGCTTCAGACCTTCAGTAATGATTTGTTCAATGTTCTTACGCGGGTCACATTTGGCGAACTTGATCATATCTGCGACGGCTACCCCAGATAGCTTTTTAGGTGACTGGTGCTCAACCACTCGTAGAGCCTCCATGGGGTACCATTCTGGGTTGGTCGGAGTCCCGGAATTGATGCAGGGCAGCTGTGACCGGGAAATGTCACGCAGAAGACCGTCGTCGATGCCTTTTTGCCTCAAGTCTTCAAGAACAGTGACCGTTGTTCCATTCCCTCCATTTGGTGGGAACTTTTGTCGTGAAGGCGGCAATCCACCAATGTCTTTGATGGTTCTTACTTTCCCTGGGGCGTACAGTATGTTCACCTTGACTCCTTGCAACCTCTTGGAGTCTCTTCCTACTTCCTCCCAAAAGTCCGGTAGAGGTAGAGCGTTCAAAAAGGCGCTGGTGGCTAAGCTGACATTGAGAAGCGGACTTCCCATTCCGATCTTGACCGAGGTGAAAAAACCGCTGTACGCCGATATGCCCGAGTGTTGTCTGTTGCCAGGCTCCCAATTCAACGTCGTTGGAGTATCTGTGAGGAAGAACTTGTTGCTGCCCACTTGGAAGACTAACGGGTTGGACTCCCGAATCGCCTTCGCTATGATAAGATTCACGGCGTGGTCGACGGCTATGGTCGTTGTGGCCCGGTTCTCCACAGTGAAATATGCGATGTCGCCTTTCGACGCCCGCACCGAGTCTGAGATCGGGACTTCACCCTTGTACACAACCTTCAGCCGCCTGTCGTTCTCGATCGTCACCTCCTCCATTACGGCACCAGGCTCGAGGGTATCTCTGGAGAAGAGGGCTTTCGGGTCTAACCATGAAACGATGTGCCTCATGTAGTCCGTGGCATAATCGTTCCCTCTTGTTTTCAGGACGTCAGACGCCAGGATGCCCTTATCCATCATCGATCGTTGTTTACCTCGCGAGGGCATTTGCGAAGATCCGTCATCCCTTTTGATTTCCATGCCTTCGACAGAATAGTGATAGAGCTTGTCGGGGAGCGTTATGGCGAAATGATTAGTGAGCACTGTATTTTTTTCCTCGGGCGGCGCTCTTGCAAACGATTCTCTGATGGTATGGACCAGTGTGGATTCTATGTTTTCAAGCTCCGACTTTTCCTTCCGGAAAGAAGCGATTTTAGCACGGTCCTCGAACGTGTTGCGATGATCGAGGACGCTGGATTGTTGCGCCTCCATGGTGGTCGGCCCACCTCTCTCATCCCACTCCCGACCTGTATTGGGCCGTTTTGCGGCGCGCTGCTCATCGTCCCTTCGCGAGCCATGACCACCTCCACCAGGGCCATCCCCTCCCCCTGGACCTTCCCTCTCGTCGAAGCGCCGGGTCCTCGAGCGTGAGTCACTTGAATCCCGATGGCCTCTATGGACATACGGTTGGGAGCCTCTTCGGCCTCTTGAGTGCGTGCTTTCACCACGGCCTGGTCCTTGAGGCATGTACCGAGGGGTATTCAGCTGTCCGTAATAACCTCCAATCGTGCTACCGCGTCCATCACCTCTGCGGGTGTCTCCTCGCCCGCGGGTAGGAAGATCATGAGGTCGGTACATGTCTGGACTATTCCGCCCAGAAGACCTTGTATCATTGTAGTCCGTTTGCTGGAAGCTTCCGCGTCGAGGCGGATCCTCGTACCCCGACCCACGGCGCATACCTAGGGTACGCTCGAGATGATCCCCGTAAGTACTGCCTCTTCGAATATTCCGATCGTCTTCTCGAAGCCGCCCTGAACGACTGTGGGAGTCGTCGTCCCTTTCACTGCCTCTTCTGCGACTATCCCTCCGTCGATAAGTGTCGTCATCATCTGGATAGCGACCCGACATTGCCGTTGGAATTCAGGGTGAATAAGAAAAATATGTACCCCGAGACTACGTGAGAGTTTAGATTTGGGCTTAGCTAGAAAGCCTCAATGGAGATGTTCACAGAGACTGTTGCATCCTGATCTTGAAGACTCACTCGTAATAAATACGAACTATAATCACGCCAAACGTTGTGAAAATCCGTCTGCGAATAGCTTCCCCAGCAACAAACTCCAATGGTAGGCATTCCCGCTTTGCAGCTCGGACAAGCACCAATTTGCAAGTCACCTGACTTGCCTCAGTGAAGGGCATGACTATCCGAGTGCACTGCAAACCATTTGTCGACTCCAAAACAGTCTGATCTGGAGGAAGACTAGCCGCGACGCTGCTCACGGATCTTCTTCCGCTCTCGTCAGCAATCACAGTATGATGCACAAGTGAAGGTGCGACGAAGTGAGGAATCGCTTTGTCGATTGCTGTTGCGGACCGAAACGAGACTGGTCAACTATTGTGGATTGTGGTCGTTGAGGTAGGGAGCTGGAACTCGACATCGACAATCATATCGGCGGCGACTTGAGTTTCTACGGAATCCTGGAGGAGCACTCCACAATGATGGAAATAGCGCGCGGAAAAACACAGACTGTACAGTCTGAACTTGACCGGTAGCTACAAGCATGGGATGGTGATCGGCATGTCGTGGCCTATTGACCTGCCAGGTTTTTCTGTCACTCAATCCTAACAAATATTGCCACTCAATCCCCTAACTGCAATGATATGTGTAGGAGATAGGAGAAATTTCCTTGAATTATGCATTCCCTCATAATGCCCTCATCTTTTTACGTCTATCGCTCGACCGGTATACTGTGCATATGTCTCGTTGTATCGTGGTATTGTCACGAGTAGTCTTTCCATAGCACCACCATCCCTACAGCCATGTTCGCAAATGCTACACCGTGGGCGACTTGAGCAAGAAGCCCCAGAGTCTACCCATCTTAGCATTCCATTTAGGCGGACCTTGCCCACCCAAACAGGCTGAGGCTCCTTCTAGCAAGTCGTGATCTCACGATCCGTTGACACAGAGCGAGCCATGCCACCCTCATCGCGTCACAGGATTTTCAAATCGACAAAGATCGCCGGCGGGCAGCTTCGTCTCACTCTGGCAGCGCCCTCAATACCCCTTCAAACGCTACCAAAGCCATCGCATTCGCCGGGAATGCCCTCAAAAAACACGGCACAAAACCCCTCCAATACCCCCTCCAGCCGGTCTCCCTATAAACCGCCTTCGCCGCATCCCTCCACCTGGGGAACCGTCTCTCAGGGCCCAAGGGGTCGGTCATAATGCGCTGTTTGACGACATCGGAGGGGTAGGAGGTGATCCAGAAGACCTGGGCAGAGAGGCCACCGGCCCAGAAGTTGATGGCGGGGGCGGAGAGGGAGGTGTGGGTTTGGAGGGCGCGGGTGAAGAGGTCGTAGGTTCCCCACCAGAAGCAGAAGAAGGTGCGGAAGAGGAGGGTGGAGAGGAGGCCGTGGTAGATGCCGCGGATGCCGTGCCCTTTGTACTAAGGGGTGGTTAGATAATTTTGAGGGACTTGGAAGAATGAAGCTGTCTTGGCTTACAGTCTTCTTGAGACAGTCAATTGGGCCGGTGTATAACCGTTTGGACTTCTCCGCTGCGTATTGTACTTGGAGACGCGCTTTTATGTGCTCCACAGGCGCGGCGACAAATGATACGGTCCAGCCTGCCATCATTCCCGCAACTGCGTGTCCGACGGTTGGGAGTTTCGGTCGTTCCCTGGCGTCTCCGTCTCTTCTGGGGTGGAACACGTTCTCGTTGAGCAATCTCCGGTATACGCTTAGAGAACCCAGCATGATCGAGTCCATGAACCTGCAGATGTTCAGTTGTGGGCTCTGGAATCATGGATTCCTGCACTCACATCCACCCCACCAAGGGCGGCGTTGCGCCTTTGTATATGCCTCTAACCCCCTCATTCCTCAATGTCTGCAGCAAGCAATCCACAGGCCCTCTGAAGTGACTCTTATCCGTCGTCTGCAACCGCACTTTGATCGTATCGAATCTACGAATTCCATCGTCAACAACAAGCCGCTCGGAAAGCTGGAGAGGGATCTCGCTCACGGATGCCCGACTATTCATCACACATTGGTAGCCGTCCTAATAACCCAGAGCTCAGCACTACGCACCGGAAAGCTTCGCAATACCAGAAAACACACCGGCAACGAAGCCCTTGTAATTCTTCGCTCCTCCGCTCTGGGGGATGGGCTCAAGCTTCTCGAGTTTCTCTGCCGCGCGGGGCGACTCGGTGCCGACGGGGAGAGTCATGGTCGAGGACATGAGGTGCGGAGGAGAAGCTCAACGAGGAGCAGAGAAGATCCAGGTCATGCTGGTCATGAGCGAGACCAACACAATAATTAAAATATTCGGATACCGGCGTGCTGATGAGTGTCCCTCACGGCGATGGCTATCCCCGATCTCGGAGAAGCACTAGCTCCCCCGATCGAGCTTACCCTGCAGGAGATCTATGACGCTTTGAGAAAGCGCGAGAAACGTGCCTGGACCCTGCACCGAAACGTGCCCCTCTCTGCGATATAGCTTCCGCACCCCACTCTCTACACCATGTAAGACTAATTCAATGGCGTGCTAGGCCTGCCTGGCGCGACGTCGCCCATCTGATATATCCACTGCTGGTACCACCAGGTCAATCATCCTCCTCAAAGGTGCTGGAGCCATGGCGTCTGCAGCAGAGAGCGTCAACCCCGACGCGACCCGCGTCGTCGACTCGAAGAAAGGTACCACTCCATCCCTCCCATCTCTCTCCAGACCAAAAACGATACCAGAGAAACTAACACTCCCCCAGTATGGACGACCCTCATAACCAACACCTCCTACCTCCCAGGCCTGCTCACCCTCGCCTACTCCCTCCGCAAACACTCCTCCGCCTACCCCCTCATCGCCCTCTACACCGACACCTTCCCCTCTGAAGGCCACGCCGCGCTGGACCGCCGCGGCATCCCAAAGAAGCACATCAAATACCTGCTCCCCAGCGTGCACAAGGACTACACCAACGACCCGCGCTTCTACGACTGCTGGAGCAAACTGACTCCCTTCTCGCTGGTGGAGTACGACCGCGTCGTCCAGCTGGACAGCGACATGCTCGTGCTGCGGAACATGGACGAGTTGATGGACATCGAGCTGGATGCGCCGGAGGTGGGTGGGACGGAGGACAGGGTGTTCGCGGCCAGTCACGCGTGTACGTGCAATCCGCTGAAGAAGCCGCATTACCCGAAGGATTGGTGAGTCCCTCGTTGTCGTTGTCGCAAACCGCTATACGTCCCACAGCCCGCTAACCACTCCCCTTCCTTCTCCTACAGGATCCCAGCAAACTGCGCATTCACAAGCCAACACGCCAGCCCCGAGGCAGCGCAAACCCACGGCGCCCCCTCCACAGCCGGCCTCGCGATGCCCAACGGCGGCCTGCAAGTCGTCAACCCCTCCGTCCAGACGTACAACCTCATTTCGTCGGCCCTCGCTTCCTCCACCGCCAGCAGCTACGACTTCGCCGACCAATCGCTGCTGGGCGACCTCTTCCACGGGCGCTGGGTCACGCTGCCGTATACGTACAATGCGCTCAAGACGATGCGGGAGAAGGGCGTGCACGATGCGATTTGGCGCGACGAGGAGGTCAGGAATGTGCATTATATCCTGAGTCCGAAGCCGTGGGATGAGGAGGAGGGGAGGGAGAGTTTGGAGAGCCATAAGTGGTGGTGGGGGTATAATAGGGAGAGGTTGGAGGAGGAGAAGAGGGCGGGGATTGAGGATGGGTTTTGAGGGGCGAGGGGTGTAATGGGCTACAGCGATTGTCGAGGTTCGGATGTTGAATTGAATGATTTGATGGATCAATGGATTGAGATTATTAGTATTACACGTATTCATGATATCGTCTACCGCATCTATTACACCTTCATCCCGCTCACACCTACGCTCACACCGCATATCACACATACACACAGCCTATACACAACCAACCCTCCTCACCAGCACCCAACCACCGCAAGCAGAACAATCAATCAATCAATCAGAAGCAGAAGTCAAGGTCAACCCGGAAGAGGAAAACCCGCTCACCCAACCAATCCAACCAACCAAGCCCACGTCATTAAAAGAACCATAGAAACCCGCAATACAAAAAATGTGGGGGGTAGCGCTAAGACTAGCAGACACCGAAAAAAACCTCTCTGACGGGGGTATATGCAGAAAGAAGTCCGAAAGGTAGGAGAAACGGAAACAGGGATAGGGACACGCAAGGGAGGAATGGAGGAATGCATCATACAATCGCAATCGAGGAAGGGGCAGGAGGAGGGAGGGGAAAGACTCTATTTGGCGCCGGCGGGGAGTTTGACGTTGTTGGAGAGCCATGCCTGAGGACGCTTATCAGTATAAGGGGAAATAGTAACGAACGGAAGAACTCACCAGACCCTCAAAGATACCCTCACCCGTCGTCGCGCAACTAGGCTCGACCTTCCAGACATGGTCCTTGGCAATCTTTTCTAATTGCAGGCGGTCCGAAACTTCCTTGGGGCGCATTGCTGGATGTCATTGTTAGCCACATGTCCTCTTTACAAGCTATGTCCATCACTCCACGGGCAGGAAAGAGAAAAGTGGACTGGGGGGTGGATTTGGGATACACATACCGCCTTGTAGATCCTGCTTGTTCGCGAAGACGAGCAACAACGCATCCTTCATCTCGCGGTCCTGGATGATGCGCGTGAGTTCCGTGCGGGCTTCCTCGATGCGGTCGCGGTCGTTGGAGTCGATGACGAAGATGAGGCCTTGGGTTCCTGGGTGGATTGTCAGCACGGAGTTCTTTTCAAGACGGTCCAAACCTCGAAGTAACAGGGCTAAGAGGAACAGCTCCGCCCTGTTGACTAAACATGTATCCAACCTAGGGGGATCCTCAATGACATACCAGAGAAGTAATGTCTCCACAGAGGACGGATCTTGTCCTGGCCTCCAACGTCCCAGACGTTGAACTTTGTGTTCTTGTACGTCACGGTCTCGACGTTGAAGCCGACGGTGGGGATGGTGGTGACGTCTTGGTCGAGTTTGAGTTTGTAGAGGATAGCTGTGCAGATAGATATTAGCAAAAGGTATCTCGACATCTGGGAACAGTTGCTCCACGCGTAGAACGCGAGGGAAGAGGGAACGTACTCGTCTTGCCCGCGGCATCCAGGCCCAGCATCAACAACCGCATCTCCTTGGATCCGAAGATCTTGTTCATCATCTTCGATATTTGACCTCCCATCTTGCCGGTCTAACGAGTTATCCGCAGCGGAAGGGCGCAATGAAGGACCAGTGGGTTATCTGAGGGGTTGAGGGGTTCGGATAAAGAGTGCACAGTCGGCAGGACGAGCGACGCGGAGGGCCTGAGGGTGCGTGATCGGTCGAAGCGGGTTACGGGAGATTAGCTAGCTGATTTGGCTAGGCTCGATGTGGGCGGGATGGGGAAAGACGCGGAGCAATTGAGCAGCGAGGGGGATGAGAGATGTGAGTATGAAGGATCTCGCGAATGTCCAGAACAAAAAGCACAAAAGTGAGCGTTTTTGTGAAGGATGGGGTGTGTCAAGTGGGAGGGTGGTGGTTGGTGTTGGCTGAAACGAGCAGCCGCAATCTTGTCCAGGTGAGGTGCCTGGTGGACAGGGGTCCAACCTGGGCGGGCTGGGGAAAGGGGCAATCTGCGATTTTCTGGAACGATGCGATATGTATATTACCACCTCCACACAATCCTACTATCCATCAATTTTTCTAGACGCCCCGAATCATGCGTGCTGCAAGTTTTTGCGGCAGGATGCAGGAGTTTGCAGCATGTTCAGGGTCGCCAGCGACGCGCCATCTACTGTGTGCATACATGTACAGTACATATCAGCTGCAATCTCACCATATGCAGGTACCCACCCCCTTTCCCCCGCGTCTGAAATCGATGGATCCACCCCTTTTACCTGCTGCCGTGGAACTGTGGAACATGGCAGATGGAGTTCGTGTATCAGACGCCGCCATCGAAAAAAATTCGTCGCAGAAAAATAGGGTGACACGTTGCACCACGTTTTGTTGTTTATTTGCATCGTGGAGCCAGCCCCTGAATCGGAGGTACCAACAGTAGGTAGGTACCGACCAGATCACGTGTCGCTATTCAACCCACATGCACGCAACTGGACACCTCATTCCGTTGGGTAGAATCGTAAAATGTAATGTGATTCGTGTGTCTCATAAGCAGGAATTCTCCAAGTCCACCAACGTTTACAACTTCTGCTTGTGGTCGTGGTCGTGTTCGCTGATCTCGCAGAACGCTTTGAAAGTCACCAGTCCCTCTGTCCCATCCGCATCAGTCTCGCTCTCGAGCACCAACTCGGCCGTCGCACCCACAAAGAATACATATCCCTCTTCGATCTTCTCCTTCTTCGGGCCCACGCTGATGGTGCCCTTGCCCTTGGTGCAAAGCACGATGCTGGGTCCCTCGATTGCTTCAAATGTAGCTTTCGCGCCGACTTTGTTCAGCGCCGTGCGAACAACCGCGAATTCGGGGATGGGCGGGTCGTAGAGGGTGCTGGAAGAGTTGGAGCTGTATGCACTAGCATTAAGCGTGACGTAGGGGTAGTCTGTCGGCGACATCTTCTGCTCGCTGATGGGCGCATAGGAGTATGTCAGCATACTGGTGAGAGTCTCCACATCCTTAAACTTCGGTGTAAAGCCCGCGCGAACGACGTTGTCCGACGAAGCCATGCATTCGATGATGTCGCCAGAAAGGTAGGCGTGGATGTCGTCCGCCTTGAGAAACATGGCCTCGCCAATATCAAGTTTGACGTAGTTCAAGAAGAATTGAACAAACAGCCCAATATCTCCAGGGAATTGGTCGTTCAAGCGGATGACAAGGTCGGCGAGCTCCTTTCCTCCGTTGGATGGGCCCCCTTCGCCTGCAAATGATGCGCCCTCTGTTTTGGCAGCTTGGATGAGTTCCTCCGCAGCAGCGGCCAAGGCATCTTTATCCGTGTTCATGACTTTGGTGAATGCAGTTTGGAGGGACTTCTTGTTGGCCTGAACATCTTCCTCTTTTGATGATGTCTCCTTGCCCTTTACGGTGTTCTCGAAGTTCTTCGCCTCTTCTTCGCCAACCAGTTTCCGGAATGATGGCACAGTCTGGAGGAAGTGGGTGATTTCGACAAGAGGTCGGAAGCCACACAGTCCGTCGAAGGGTGTGATCGCGATGGTCATTTCCGGCTTATGGTTGTCATCTAGCCCGCAGTCAGCAATTTCAAATGGAGCATTTCAAAACAATGCCTCACCTGGGTAGTTCTTCGGATCCTTCGCATGCAGTTTCTCTGCAAGCTTCTTGTTCGGATGGGCCTGTATACTCAACGCCTTGTTGATCGACAACACCTTGAACAAGAAAGGCAATTTGTTCTCGTACTTCTTTGCAATAACTGTAGACAGCAAAGCTTGATTATCTTGCACTAGATCGAGCAGCGTCCGTTTTGTTGCGAGGTCCTTGGAGGGCAACGAAGGGTGCGTCCCCATCCATAGCTTAGGCGGTCAGTGCTATGGCTCGAGTCATGAAAACAATAAACATACCTCTGCATAAGGCTTGTCCTCCTGTATAGAGAAGTCATCTGATGGAGTTGCAGCCGCGAACTTCGCAGCGGCAGAGTCCTTCCCAACCTTTCCTACGAACACATGTTAGCTACCACAACAGACCAACGTCATGGCGGGGCAAGGAACCGCACCCCAGTCGTAGCTGTTTACACCTGCAATATAACGTCAATACAAGTACAATAGCCACGTTTGGGGTCCAATATACCGCAATGAAGTCGAAATAAAGGAATCTGCATTTTGAAGTGTGTTGAAGTGAGAAATTGCAACAGAATGACGGCAAGCAGCGGCAATGGGTGTGGGGTGCTGGTTCCTGGGGGTTGAGGGTCCGAATAAGCTGCGGCTCCACCGCGGCGTTAGTCTCTTCTTGGAAGTAGCGCCCTCGCGTATGCACCGTCATCCGTGCTCGCCTTCCCCAGCAGTACCTCCAGTATCAACCAAAGTCTCAACCCACTTCACCGCTATCTCCATTTCTTCGTCCGCTTCTACGCGGTACAGCCGCCGGGAGAGGCGCAGAGAGCGAAAAACTTGAACGGGCGGTGGCCGCTCCTGCTTGGTCGTCATGGCCGCCCGCAGCCGGCCGCGGGCAGGCCTGCTGAAAGACGATGCTGATGAGGAACGTTCGATATGGAGAGAAGTCCAGGAAGATGCGAAGCGTATTGACCTGCTTATTGTAAGTTATGCAAGTCATTACATTGGTTCCTGGCCCTTTCGTTGGGATTTGCCCACATGCTATCCCCCAGGGCTCTTCTGTTATAAGGAAAACAGTTGGCCTACAGGAGTGGAGCTCAGAAAGGCCCGTAAGCCCAGGCAGATGGAGCAGATAGAGGAACTCCACAGACATTCCTTGTTTGGCTCGATCACGATTTCAAGCCTTTGTTGAGGAGAACGACATGGATCTCGAATGTAACTAATCTCTGCAGGCACAACAAAACGCGGTCAGCAAGAAGATTGTCGAGTTGAATGCCACACAAACGTCACTAATAGGTTCGTCCCTGTCTAAAATCCTTTCATTTGTTTTTGCGCTGGCTGCGGCTGCGACTATCATCTCCTACGTTTCGATTTCTCTAACTAGGTCTAGAGCGCGGCGGCATGGATGGGAGGTCCGACAGTATTGACGCCGAACTCGAGAAGAATCTTCGGGAGAACATTCGCTTGGGCGAGAAGATTACAGAAGAGGGCAACGCGCTGAACGAGAAGATGCAGATAGTAGCTGCGCTCCGAGACTCCCACGAAACCGAGACGCTCCCCGCCTCCCGTTCGGCCTCTGTTGGGAAATCCCAAAGGGACCGACAGATGAAGAGAAAACTCACAGACACAATCGATGACCGAGACAGTATCGCCGCTGAGAGCCCCGGCGGCCATGCCAGCCCCAAGGTTATGGTCTCGACCAAGGATCGCCTCAAAGTAATGGCTGGTGGAAGCAGGGCAGGCTCGGTCCCTGCGGGAAGGGAGAGCAGCGTCAAGGCTGAGGATGTGGAGGGACAGGAGTTCAAGGGTAAGCCACGACGTCCTTCCAGAGCTTCGCATCCTTCTCGGAGGCGTTAGGGCGCTATGGCAGGATCAAGATCGATGTTTCCTACATGTCTAGATACCCAGGACCGATTTCTCTCTAGTCTCTCTAGTCTTTCCGGTCTCTAATTTCCTCATTCTACATTTCCATTTTGCGACTATATTTTTACCATCTGCATACCTGACTCTATTCCTTATCGCATCCACTACATCACAAGAGACGCATCTCGTAGGAGGAGATTGCTAACTTCTATGTAGTAGCCTCCGACAAACATCGTCTGATCGCGAACACCGAGGTCCTCTACCGCAATAACAAATCCAAGGCCACCGAGGGTGAAGGCATTCTCTGCCGTGTGACCGCAGTTATTGGCGAAGGCAAGCAACGGCGCTACGAGATCATCGACGCTGACCCGGATCCACCTACTCCAGCGCAGCCATACCGGGCATCGGTAAACCACCTTGTCGCTATTCCACCTCAGCCGTCGAACCTTGCACTTCCCGACCTCAAGATGGGGAAGCAGGTCCTGGCGCTGTACCCTGGGACAACCACCTTTTATAAGGCGGAGGTTGTTGCGCCTTGGAGTGGCGGTAAAGACTCGAAGGACGAGACGGCGAAGATGGTCAGACTTAGGTTTGAAGGCGAGGATGAAGCTGACAGGGAGATGAGCGTTGAACGTAGGTATGTGCTCCCTGAAAAGTGATTGGAATTAGGCCCATATTGGGAATGACTTGGTTACGATTGCACGTCTTGGGAGTTGGGTTCGCAGCGCTTATGCGTTTGTATACTCTCGTTTCGCATTATTTCTACTTGGGGATGAGGATTTGGGGGCATCCAATTGTTGTATATCCTCATCACACTTTCATTACATCTACAGAGCTGGTACTTCCAATCATCTATAGATATAGAATAGTCTATGCATCCACTAGATTATCTTTGTCACCAGGAAATAGTGACCAATGGTATTGGGACATTATGCCAAGCTTCTAACTTCTAACCTTAAACTGTCAGCTTAACTTAACATCAACCCTCTCATCGTCAAGCTTAACCCATACATCGGAGTACTCAACAAATCCACGCAGCAATATCTCCCACAGCTCCAGCGTCCTCTCATTTGACTGGAGCCACCTCATCACCCCACCCGCTTCCACATCGGCACCGCCTACCAAACAATAACCCGGACCCAATAGCCAACACTCCCGAACCACCAAACCGCACCACCCCTGCTCCCAACGAAACACACGCCGCATTCGCATACCGTGTACATCGGCGCCCTCCGCACGCGATCCACTCTCTGCTTTTAGGATGAGCACATACTCCTTCCTGGACGGCCCTCCCAACACCATGCCACGCGCCGCTCCCGCACCCTCGCCTTCCGCCGCCGCCGCCGCCGCAGCAGCAGCGCAACAACAACATCAACATGCCAACGGGATGGGAGGAATGGCTCAGGCACAGCCGGGACTGAACGGGGGCGTACCGATGGTTAACGGCCAGCCGAGCAGCGGACACCAGAGCGATCTGAACTACCTATGGGGCGTGGTGCAGCAGCTGAGCCAAGTGCTGGAGGAGAACCGGGCGCAGATGGGGGGCATCGTGAATGGGGTGCAGGCGATCCAAGCGCGGGCCTCCGAGGAGGGAGGAATGGGGAGTTTGGCTGTAGGCGGCCAGACGAACGGGGACGGCAATGGTGCGTCTAATCCATCGATCCATCCATCATTCCCGCACAACCCTCACACCCAGCGAGAAAACCAAGCTAACCTACCCTTCCTTTATAGCATCATCACCACCACCACCCACCCTCGCCACCCTAACCACCCAACTAACAACCACGCAATCCCACCTCTCCTCCCTCCAATCCCACACCACCGCCCTGACAAACCTAATCACAGACTACGAAAACGCACTCACCCACCTCCTCGACAAGCTCCGCCCCTACGCCTACAACCACACCCAATCCCTCCTCGCGCTCCACAAACACTACCAGGACCTGCTCGAGAAGGAGCGCGCGACGAGCATGCAGGTGCGGCTCGAGCACGCCGAGTGGCAGGCGGGACTGGGACGGGTGGCCGAGTACGCGAGGGCGGCGCTGAAGAGCCAGGCGGAGGCGGATCTGCCGTTGAGGAGGGAGATCAAGGCGTTGAGGGAGGAGAATCGGGTTTTGAGGAGGTTGGCCGGGTGGGAGGAGAGGGGGGATGAGAGTAGTGATGAGGAGGGGGAGGAGGGGAAGGCGCATTGACGGAGGAAGGGTATGGATGGGACATCGGGAAGAATCCAAGGTTCGAGTAAGCGAGCGAGTGCTCCTCTTCTCTATTTCATTGCTGTCGTTTATGCATACATAGCGCGGCGTTCGGGCGTGTCAAATTCTTTGCGCGCGGGATCGACGGATTCGCGAGGATGCGTATCAGTCGTGGACTCCAGGTGTAGTCTTAAACACATATATACCCAATAGCACTACAGTACCACACATCATAACGAATGAACTTCCAGTAGATTCTGAAAGCAACCCTCATCTCCTGAATGGTCTCCAAGGTACCATGGCAACCAGCCGGTCCTGAAGTCCGAAATAAGCCCAATTGTTTACAAGCCACCAGGACCCAAGGACGACCAGCCAGTTTCGAAGCGTGAAATGAGTCCAAAGTTCCGAAGGACCCCAAGAACCTACCACAGCCAGCCAGGCCGAAAGCCCATAGAAAGTCCAGGTCCTTAGAGGTTTCCATGTTGCAATCGCGATCAGCCAGGCAAGACTCCAGATTACAATCCTGATCATCCAGGCCGAAAGCCCATAGACAGTCCAGGTCCTTAGAGGTTTCCATGTTGCAATCGCGATCAACCAGGCAAGACTCCAGATTACAATCCTGATCATCCAGGCAAGACTCCCAAATACCATGGCGGCCTGCCACGCAAGACTCCACAATGTCACCAGGACGAGCGACGCAAGACTCCACAATATCACCCTGGCCAGCCACGCAAGACTCCAGATTACCACCCCGACGAGCAAATCGAGACTCCAGAATACCACCGTGACCAGCAACTCGAGACTCCAGAATACCACCTTGATCAGGTAGAGAAGAACCAACAATACCATCGCGAGCAGCAAGTACGGGAGCCCGAATACCAACGCGACCAGCCAGCCCGGAGCCCCCAAATCAGTCCAATTCCCAGGGAGATCCCACTCCCCGGAGTAACCACCAGACACGTAATTCATCGAACGCGGCAGCAGCAACCTCAGACCCAACCCGCAAACCGTGAACGCAGCGCAAGGCCAGTCAAGCCACCAAATACCATCGCCAAAGAGCCCCGGCGTTCGTTGTTGCTGGTAGAGAATCCCGAATATCGCATCCCCCAAGAACCTAACCATCAATGCTGCACCCAGATTCCAGAAGAGAAGTTGCTTGAACACCTTCGTGACGTGTACGTGCATTCTCAAATTGAAGGACCCGAACCAGGCGAGCTCAAGAATCGGGGCGATGCGAACTGAGAACCGAAAGAAGGACATGGTGATGTTCCGGGAACACTCCTCTTGACTCCCAGCCAGTTGAGAATGTACGTGAGCGGCGACCACGCCGACCCAGAACGCGACAGCGCAAAACGCTCCAAAGTAGGCGGAATGGATGATATGAATTTCGTCAGCATTGCGACTTTGAGTGAAGGGAGACCAAGGCTGATTGGGAACGTTGGGAGCGAGCAGCTTTTGGAGGAAAGTCGAATCCACAGGCTCTAGTGCGGCGAGGGGCTCGTTCACCCGTTTCCGGAAAATGTAGAGCCCGTCAGTACACAACTTCGCGGTCTTAGTATACTAATGCGGAAGAGCCGTGGTGTCTGTCTGGGTTTCGGCGTCCCGGCGCTCAGGGTCAGTCTGGCTTCTGAGTGCCCAGCGGCAAGGGTTATTACTGTTCGCCAACCTAGCTGGGAGCTCAGATGGCTCAGTTGACTGAGATGACCGTAGATGCACAGGTAAGCCCGAAGGAGAAGCAAGTGGGGTCCCAGATCGGTTCGAAGTGGCCGCTGACGGCCGAGGAATGGGTGTGGTGCATGGACTGGGAACGGGCGTATCAGTATCAAGGGAAATGGCAGATGAAGGGCGAAAGTTCGCAGGAGCAGGCTCGGGGTTATCTGAATTTAGGATGACATTAAATTTTTGGGCAGGCGCCATGGTTTCCTCGTCCTTCAATTCAAGCAACCGCGGGAGAATGTGGAGTTCATAGAGTAACTTGGCCGCTGGATGGATAGGCTCTGAAGCTTCAGGACCTGGAATTTCACGAAGCAAGTCAGATCCATTGTTCGCCATCACACAGATATATGAATCGAGTTGGGAAACTTACCCAACCGCGGAACTTGTCCCTTGTCCAGGTGACGTGTTAACAGCAAAAGCCCGGCATGCCTATTATCCAACTTGTGCGTGTTGATTATGAACGACTCGTCCAATGGAATCATCACCTCCAATGCTTTGAACATTCCGTTCAGCCAATCCTCGGTGTATCCTCCGTTGGCGGTGGGGGCCGGCGGAAAAACACCTGGCGGAAGGCGTGCGGGAAGAGGGCGTGACAGAACACTGTCCATCGTACGGTCCTCTTCTCGGATAGGGGGAATCCTCGACTTTGGTGGAGATGGATCATTTTCGGGGTCCACCACCTCTATGTGGTGCACTTCGGCTTGCGTATCCTCTTCCCCTGGTGACGGTGTTAAACGAGATGTCGACGACGCTGACCTCGCTCCGAACGACCCAGGCTCCTCCGGTGCCATGGCGATCCTGGTACGACGATGAAATGATAAAATGAATGTTGACAGGTAACAATACCAATGACTGTGTGATTGCTGTTTGGAAATGAGCTCTTTGAACGACGAAGGTGGACAAGGAGTTCATGAACGATGGGAGGAGCGGGCGGGGACCCGCATGATAATCATCGTCTGCAATATGGTAAGAGCATCCTAACATCATGGGCGGGGTGGGCGATTCACCCCGCCTGGGTAGGAGTGGTCGGGCAGGCGGTACTGCGGTGTCGACGCGTGCTCGGATGGGACTTTCCTATGACGCTAGTCCTGCTAGTGCAACCTCGAAATGTATTTGCTTGTGAAGATGGGTTGCCCATTACGCCCTTACCACGCCGCCAGCACGTCGTTCATCTTATTCTTCCCGCTGGCCCGTAATAAGTCCATGTCAATGTCTTCTTGAGTAGTAGATAGGTGCGCATCTCCAAATTTCTCCCCAACTCTACCAGCAACGCGTATAGCAAGCGTCCTAGTCTGAGCCAGCTCCATGGCGAGTGGTGCATCTCTTCCTACCAGATTAGGTTGAACATTTTCCTGAGGTTTCCGGTATGGTTCGAGGAGGGACAGGAGTGTCCGGTATGTGTTAAGCTTTTGCTGCAATGTTAGGCGACGAGCTGAAAGGTCTTGAAGCCGTATGACTGCATCTATGTATGCGTCTTGGTCAACTTCAATGGCGGTGTCGTCGTTACTGCTAGGCGGATGGTCTGCTGAGACATCCCATGTGGACGGAAGCTTTGATATGCAGCTATCAAGCGTCAAGTCGTCACCGCGATGCAAGGTGTCTGCGTCATCAGCCCCTTCTTGACCCTCGTCGGAACCTTCAATAGCTCGGTCGCCAGCCTCCCAATACAAGAGGTCAATCTGCTCCACAACGTGATCTGTCATTTGGCTTCCATAAACCTCGCGTCCATGTCTTTTCAAGTCGCGGTTTACTGACGTTGGGTTAGCCGGGAAAGACGTTGGATGCCAAGAGCGAGGTCAACTCGTTTACAGAATTTCAGAGATTTCTGTTACGTAGGTAAAAGAGGCCGCCCAAATGTGAGAACTTACCTTTAAGCATGATATCGTTCAGCACTTTGGTCTGAATCCCTCCTTGCTCTGCAATCTTCAGCAGCCTGCTCGACGGCGGGATCCCTCTCGTCAGGATTTGTTTCTGCCGACGCAAGAAAGCACGTTTCCTTTCCACAACAGCGGATTGAGACATTTTCGAGTGGGTATTGGGAGTGAAACAGATATAGGTTGCGAATGCAGATGAGGATGGTGGTGGTCGCCGTGGGTCCACGCGTCGCGATGCAGGGCTTGGCAAAGACGTGTGCACGTGCTGCGACCAGCTAACCTGATCTGGATATCATAGATGAATGAGTGAATGGAAGCAGGACCTTTTGAATCACTTAGATTTTACGGCAAATAATGGAGTAAGTGCTCTTGAAAAATATGCCGACCACAGTAATGCCCTGGACAGTTGTCGTAAGTTCCTCAAGCGACATCTCAGTCAAATACTTCAACCTGCAATTGGCACCACTGAAGAAAGGAGGGTTACCTCCGCCGATCTAGGTAGACTAGGGGCTGCTCCACGTGACAACAAAACACAAAACCGATATCCGAAATTGTATTATCAACTAGCCTCCCCCGCCCTCCCTCTGCCTCTTCTTCTTCAACACCGCCAACACTGTCAAACACGCCACCAACCCGCCCACCTCCCTCTCATCCACCACAAAAATACTTCCCTTCAGAAGACCCCACTTCTGATTGAATTTACCCACCTCGACTCTTCTCTGTCCGTCGCCAGAGCCCCACACTTTGTACAATGTCATTTTGTGTTGGTGCCACTTCGAATCCATGTTCCAGACGAATTTAGCGGAATTATAGGCGAATGTCTCGCTCCGCCCACCGAAAAAGCTCTTCAGTAACTTCTCTGGGGCGAGGTGTACGGGGTGAGAACAATGGGGGGAGTTGGCGGGGAAGGAGAATATGACTTCGCCGGAGGAGGTCCAGGGGTGTTGCCAGTGCGCTATGGTTTCACCTTGGCCGAGGCGGATGCTGTATTTCGTGCCCATGAGATTGTCGCGGTGGACGGTGAACAGAGGGGTTGAGGCATGGTCTTTGCGAGCCCTGTCTACCTCGTCTTGATAGGCGTCGGTGAATCCTGTGAATGGGGTGGAGATGTCGGTACTGAGATCGAAGACTTCAAGGTCGTTGGTTGGGAGAAGCCCATGAGGGGAGAACCAGTAAACGTTTGTGGGTTGGAAGGAAGGCGTATTTTGAGAGAGCGTAGCCCTTATCGTGTCGGGCCTTTCTGCCGGTTCTGGAGATGTGTTGTCGTGTTGAGAGCCCATATGGCGTCTCTGCGCTGTTCTATCCGCGGGTTGCAGATCGTCTAAAGCGATTGTTGTCATGGTTCAAGGGAATTGCTTGTGACGTTAGGAAGGGCGGACTGGGTGTTTGTTGAATGCGACTCTAATCAGAGTGAAGATCGGTTATAAGGACTGGAAAACGATTCCTACAAGGGGGATGACCGGTCAATATACACGGGCTGGCGAACGGAAAACTCAGGTCTCCTGAGCGAAACTGCCTTGCGCATGGAGAGTCTTGTATGACCGGCCTCCTATTATTGTAAGGGTTTAGCCCTGTACATGCGACGCGACGAGCGCCTATTTTCTCATTGCTCGGTGACTGGCTCGTATTGCTCGGTTATGTTGTTGAATTCATCCAGCGTGTGGCAGTGCTGGGAATGAAATGCCTCATCGATGGGTATGGTTGACAACTTGACGTGCGAACAGTCACTCCCTAAAGGATACTGAAGCCAGGCTTTGTGAGAACCTCGACAGGATCAGTGCTACCTTTCCTGGCCTACGGTTAGATAGTCAGTGGAGAGATAGTCGTCTGCGACGGCTTGGGATCTCATCTATGCAACTGCTCGACACATGATTGATGCCGTACCAGCAGGACTCTGGTATGGATAATGGACAAAGCGGGTGCATCCAAACGAAAGGATAGTAGGGCGGCAGCCAACCCAGCGATCGTAGACCCTGAACTTTGGAACTCAAACCTTGGAAGTGAAAGGAGGCCCACGTGGCGCTAACCGACTTGGGACAACCTCGGCACCCCAATAAACCCTGTCCCATGTGGCGTCATAGAATCCGATAAGAATCTCACACCTCACACGTTAATGATCCTTTCAACTGTGCGCGGTCGGGATCCCCGGCCATTCAATCGAGAACAACGAGTGACTGCCCGGGACCTATTCACTTAGCCAGGCACGCACCAAAGCATGGCAAACGCCTATAACGGTCCTAAAACCACCATTCGCAGGTCGGTGTGTGTTGGTTTGCTGTCGACGGCTGGCTTGTTTGCCGCCGGCTGGGCAGGACGCTAGCGCCACAACGTCATTGGGTGAAGGGACGCGCTCATGCCTTGGTATGAAACGCGGCAGTACGCATTTACAGAGGACATGGAGTTTGAGCTGGCATTCACTCTTTCATGCGCTTCCTCCCTTCCTCGACCCTCTCCACCACCGTCCTTCGCAACACCTACATTGTCCTTTCCTCCACGCATACTCATGGCCTCCGCCTTGCTCTAATACCTTTGTTTACCTCCTCCCTCAACCATACCGATCCGCACTCAGCTCTCCTTAGGGGGAGCCCCGCCTCGCGTTCCGTCATGTCTGCTCTCCCGCCCAGGGCAATTGGCGATGGAAATGCTGGTGCGGCTCAGAAAACTTTCAACCAGAGCATCAAGAACTTCGCAGCCTCCCTGTCCACGGCAGCCGTCATTTTCGGCATTCAGATGCTGGCCTTCCTGCTTTTGAGCGGCAACTGGAAACCGAGGCGTTCAAAGAAGGCACAAACTCCCACGGAACGGCAGAGTCTGTTCCATAAAATCTAGTACGTTGTCGGCGCAACCCCGCCCAGACTGCTGGTATACTGACATTCTTAGCTACTACAAGACGTCCTTCGTATCCAAGCGCAAACGTATAAAGGAGCCGACCGGAGCGATCGAGTCGTTCAAGAATGTGTTCACAATCAGTGACAGGGAACTTATCCGAGTGGCGGGTGTGGATGGCTACCTCTTTCTGGAGTACTTGCAGTTGCTGCTCCGGATCTTCATTCCAATGGCGATCGTCATTATGCCCATTCTGCTACCAATCAACCGCGCAGGGGATGTGCCTGGTGTCTCCGGCTTGGACTCGTTTGCATGGCCCAACGTTGGCGTGCCTGCGAAGGTGCATCGTCTATGGGCTCATCTGGTACTGGCCATTTGTGTGGTATTCTGGGTTTGCTACAATGTCTACCTGGCCCTTAGGAAGTTTGTACGTCTGCGGCAAACCATCCTTACCATGCCAGAACACCGAATCCGTGCCTCCGCCACTACAATTCTCGTCCAGACCATCCCTCGCAAGTGGCTCACGGTGTCAGCCCTAGACGCCCTCTACGATGTCTTCCCCGGCGGTATTAAAGATATCTGGATCAACCGTAACTACGATGATCTGCAGGAGAAGGTCAACAGGAGGACGAGGATTGCACGCACATTGGAAGCAGCAGAGACGAATCTGATCCTCCTGTGTACCAAGAAGCACAAGGTGATGGAAGAGAAGAAAGCGAAAGAGGCGGGGAAAAAGAAGAAGACGAAGAAGGAAAGAGAACATGATGAGGTCATTGAAAATGAGAAGCTTGCTGCACGCGCGGACCAGGGTATCGCCTCGGGAAATCCGCATCAGATTGAGCACGCGCTGCAAGAAGTCCTCATCGTGGAGGAAGACTCCAGCTCCTCCTCTTCTTCCTCACGTTCTTCGTCCCCGGGCTCCCCTCACAAAAGAGCCAAAATACCCATCCCGCTCGTTGGTCAAGGGTTCCAAGCTGTCGGAGAAGGCTTCCGCGACGTGGGACAGGGCGTGGGAAAGTTTGGCAACAAGGTTGTTGGCGGGTTTCGAGGGGCTTTCGCATCCAAACATGGTCGGCATAGCAATGATCTGCCGCAAGTGGATGGCACCAACGACGTACCCGGATTTTCTCCCACGAGCGCTGATTTCGAGGGCAGAGGTCACAGCTCGGATACTTACACTGCCTTGCACGACCCCAGCAAGGACAAGTACGAGACGGAAGGGACTGCATCGGAGCCTACCTCTCCTCAGTCTCCAGTGAACCCCAAGCCGGAGAAGAAGTCCACCTTCAAGAATAACGCTCTTGCCGCTGCCATCAAGGACTCGCCGATCAGTCCCTTGCGACGAATGAGCGATTTCGCCAGTCCGCAGCCGTTCCGTGCCGAGGGCGAGGAGTTTCCGCTCAAGGCTGCAAAAAGGGATTCGAAAGAAGAAGTCAAATATGATTATCGAGGGGCCTACAACGAAGAGCTTGAGGAGGACGATGAAAGCGCTGAATGGAGCAAATACATCAGACCGAAAGACCGAGAGACAATGCGTGTTCCGCTGTTTAACAAGTCGTGGTGGCCTTCCCTTCCGCTCATCGGGAAAAAGGTGGATACCATCTACTATTGCCGCAAGGAGCTTGCCAGATTGAATCTGGAGATTGCGGATGATCAGGCAAACCCGGAACGGTTCCCCCTAATGAATTCGGCCTTTATCCAGTTTAATCATCAAGTAGCCGCACACATGGCCTGCCAATCGCTCAGTCACCACATCCCGCGGCAAATGGCGCCGCGCACTGTGGAAGTCAATCCTAACCATGTACTCTGGGATAACCTTAGTATGGCCTGGTACATGCGTTACCTGAAGATGTTCGGCGTGGTCATGCTGATTGCTGCCCTTGTCATCTGTTGGGGTATTCCGGTCTCCTTCACTGGTGCTTTGTCGCAGGTCAACGAACTTGCGAACACTGTAAAGTTCCTCGGCTGGCTTAACAAGCTTCCTACCTGGCTTATCAGTTTCATCCAAGGTGTGCTTCCACCAGCCTTCCTTGCGATCTTGTTTGCCGTTCTCCCCATCCTCTTGAGGTTCTTGGCAGGTGTCACTGGAACCACCACCACTGGCGAGCGGGAACTTCTCGTCCAGAACTTCTACTTCGCCTTCGTCTTCATCCAGTTGTTTCTGGTCGTGTCCATCTCGAGTGGCATGGCGGCCACCATTCAGCGGCTGATCAACGACCCAATCAGCATTCCCCAAACACTAGCTCAGAATCTCCCGCGAGCAGCTAACTATTTCTACTCGTACATGATTCTGCAGGCACTAAGTATCAGCTCCGGTACTTTGCTGCAGATTGCTGCGGTTGTCATCCTGCTCATCAGCCGCTTTCTCGACACAACGCCACGGCAAAAGGTCTCCAGAGTCCTGAGCAGACCAGGCATTAATTGGGGAACTATGATCCCCGTGTACACCAACTTTGGCGCCATTGGTAAGTGTAGACGAATTGATAGATTGAGCTTGCAGTCACTAATGCATTGCCAGGCCTGATCTACTCCGTCGTTTCGCCCTTCATCATGATTCTTATGCTCTTAACGTTCGGTCTCTTCTGGTTCACCTACCGGTATCAGATGATCTATGTCTCGTACGCTCCAGCTGAGACAAACGGCTTGATTTTCCCCAGGGCGATCAACCAGCTCTTCACAGGCCTGTACTTCATGGAACTTTGCCTGATCGGGCTGTTCTTCATCCAAAGTGGCCCTGGGTCAGGCAGCGCTAGACCTTGCTTCCCACAGGCCATCATCATGATCATCACCCTGATCTTCACTGCCATCTTTCAGGTCCTAATCAATAGGGCCTTCGGACCCCTCTTCCAATACCTCCCCATTACATTCGAAGACGAAGCAGTCCAACGAGACGAGGAATTCCAGCGCGCCCAAGCCTCCCGCTGGCAAAAAGAGGACGACGAACACAAATCTCTTAACAGCGAACTGGAAGCCAAGGAGAAGGAAGAGTGGCGCCAGAGCAAAGTCCTCGAAGAACAAGACGAAATCGAACGTCGTCGCTCTATTGACCGGCGCAACTCGCGTACCTACCTCAGCGCCGCCCCCGACGCCTATGAAATGAAGCACATCGACAGTTCCCGCTCCGGCCAAACTCTCGCTGGCGTCGATACCTCCGAGACGCGTCTCCAACGCCAGAGCTGGGCGGATCGCTCACGCAGCCGCTCGCGCTCGGTCGTGAACAAGCGCCACTCCCACACCCACAAGCAGAAGCAACGCACAGCCAGCAACCCGCTCGAACGCCTCACCAAGGTCGTCCGCACGGGCCTCGACGACGTCGTCAACGAAGTCCAACGCCCCGTGCGAGACATCGAATCGCAGGTCCTCCCCTCGGCCAACCTCTTCGACGACATCGACGACACGCTCGAAGACATCGAGCCCGAGGCTCGCCAGAAGCTGATCAAGCGGTCGTTCCAGCACCCCGCGACTCGCGCGATCCAGCCGTGTGTGTGGATCCCGAATGATCCGCTAGGCGTGGCGAGGGATGAGATTGAGAGGACGAGCCGGTTCAGCGAGAGGATTTGGATTTCGAGTCAGAATGCTTGGGTGGATGCCACTGGGAAGGTGGTGTATAGGGGGTTGCCGCCGGATCGGGATCCGTTTGAGAATATTGAGGTGTAATGTATGGGCAGGATGTGCAGGGGGATTTGCCGCCATGTGGTTTTGGTTTTGGATTTTGCTTTTTGCTTTTTGATTTTCTTCTCTTTTTCTTTTGAATATTCTTCCTGTCTTTCGCTTTATTTGCATAGCGTTGCGTGGTGTATGGAACCAGTCTTGGACAGTCCCAACTGGACGATGGTGGTAGATACCCTTTTCTTTTTGCAGGAGCGAGCACTACATACATGCAACGTGCATAACAGTCGCGACATGACGTTCATCCAAAACAAATACGTATATTTACAATGCAGCTTAACCACGACATGCTCGTCCCCTTAGATCCTCCGTGAATAAACACAGCCATGCGTCAACCCCTCTCCTACTCCAGCCCACCCACCCGCACTCAACTGTTACGTTACAGTGGCATAGATACTGTGTATATATATCCATCTAATGGCCCTTCTCATCCTGCATCCCGATCGCGGGATCCGGCGCCTCGGGGTTCTCGCGCTTCGCCTGGCCGACCTGGCCCATGGTGTCGCGGTCGTTAGCGGCGGTCCCGCCGTCGCCGCGCTGTTTGCTCCTACAGGGAAGAAAGAGGTTGTCAGCATCGGTCATCTCATCATCCCTTACACCGCACTCGTATCTGGAATCCACAATACAGAGCAGAACCGGGAATCGGATAAGGATACGTACTCGATACCGCTCTTCACGTTCTTGGTCTGGGGCTCCAGGTCGTCGTTTCGCCTCTTCAGCTTGTCGGTGGCGTGCTCGTCGTCTGGGAGGTTGGAGGTGTCGACGCGGGAGGATTGGCCGGGTGCTGGGGCGGTGAGTGAGAAGGGGCGGGTGGAGGATTGGAGAGGTCGAAGGGCATTGGGGAGGGCGCGCGGGATGCGGAGGAGGCGGGGTGATGGCATCTTGGAGGACTGGGAGGTGTTTGAGGGATTGGGGATTGTGTGGATTGGATGTGAGAGACGAAATATGGAGGGTCGATTGGGAGATGGATATATGTCAATTGAATTCGAAAGATGGATGGTAGAGAGGCCTACGAGGAGTAATGGTTTTGAGAAAAGAGGAATCTAAGTACGAGTACAAGTACAAATACATATGCCTCGGAAAACGCCTCCCACCAACCTCTTTGCCCATGCCGCGCTCCTGAGCGTCCAGTGATGGTATGATGCGCGATGACGATGTATTTCCTGAACCCTGCGCACCTTGATAGCCGCACTAGGCTTCTTTGGGGTTGCGGGGGCGGGCCGGGGGCAGGGGTGAACGGGTCGGCCTTGGCGAGATTTCGTCGACATCAGACTGTTGACAGAATTCGATGTTGGCAAGACATCGCGCCGTGGGAATTTGGCTCCAGTCTCGAGGGACGAATTCAGGTACATGCCAGCTCAAACGTATCCGACAGAGACCTCGCAAACCGCCGCCACAATGTCCACCACCACCCCCACCGACAAATTCCCATGTAAACTGTACGCTCCCCCTCCCCACCCGCCTTCTCTCCATCCCACTAACACACCTCCCTACCTGCAGTCTCCTAACCCTCCCCTTCCCAACCGCCCGCCTCGCCACCACCGCCCTCTCCTCCCTCGCCGTCGACCTCGAACTGTCCCTCCTCGTCCGCCGCTCCTTCTCCATTTCCCCCTCCTCGCCGGAGATCCTAGAGGTGAGGTACGAGGCGAGCACGAATCGCATGTTGAGGGTCGCTGTGAATGGGTTTTTTGAGAGTGTGGGCGTGGTGCTCGGGGTGATGGGGGAGTTGGATGCGGATGTGGTGGGGAGGGAGGG